>JAPDOI010000465.1:0-127500 GCA_029168955.1 Aplectana chamaeleonis
AAATTCGGCTGTTTCAGGTGGCTATTAGAAAATATTTGATCAAAAATAGACGCGCATAACGGTAAAACAACCTTAGTTCTTTCAAAAACTCAAGCTGCCCAGAAATTCGGGCATACAAGGTGGATGTTTTGGTCAAAATAGACATTATAATTCTGGCATAGCGAGGCTGGGTTGAACTCGGCCGCTGCAGGCAATTATTGCGCAACTACGACCCCCTTGATTGAAATTTTGTGAAAATTTCCCATGCCAAAGCCCTGCGTCAAAAATGGTCAGACTATGGATGCGTTTTTGTTGTACGAGAAACGCTTGTCCGTTCTGCAGTATGCCCAGCGCTTTTCTCTCCCAACATGTAGCAGAAAATCAAGAATTAGGCGTCGATTGTAGCGTTGCCATCGCAGTGGCGCACACAAGCACCCTATTCAACGGATAATTTCTAATCTTCTTCCCAAGTTTGAGAAGAAAAAAAGCACTGGTTGGAAAAATCAACTTCGAGAATAATCCACTTTAAGTACCTGTAGAAGAAAAGGTTAGACGAAATCAATTAATAATTACAGCCAGAGGAGAGAAAATTGAAAAAATAGGCTTATAAAAGCACAAAACAGAGAAACAAGGCATAATTAATGGAACGAAACAGAAATCCTTCAAAACAATTTCTGTCTATGATGCTCGACGCTTACCGCATAAAAGCGAGCGGACCGATCGTCAACTCGGAAGCACGTTTTTGGTAGGCGGTTCATATCAGCCTCCTATTTCCTCTAATACCAAACCTATAGCACACCAATAGACTGCGAATGTGGCCGTGGTTTCGTTTGCGAAATCAATTTTGGAATCCTATTGGTTGGCGGTTGATAACTACTCTGCCTTTTGGTATCAGAGTTCGCAACAGCAGATGTCTGAGCATTGTGAAATCAAACAGCCGCCTTGCTAGACGCTGCTCTACCACACTCGACCCTCGCGGACGTTCCTGAAATCATGTAAGTCGCTAGGAATATGGGTGGAAATTGGTACAGGTATGGGAATGATGGTGTGAAGGCTCACGAGTTTTATTCTATGAAATAAGCAGTTATTTGAAGATTTTTTGTGGTCCGAATAAAGCACAGTCCCTAAGCTCATCTCAAAGTTAGAACACAGAAAGCAGCAGAATCAGAGGGCATGGAATTCCCTCACTGAATGATAAAAAGACAATGTTGCACACAAAAAAAAACATTTTTCCAAGGAAATAATCCTAAAAACCATTTTTTTACTAGAAATTTTTGTCAGATATCCCTCTATTCAAACCACATCACGCACGTTATTCTTCCCCATTAAAAATCCATTAAAACATGGTATATGCCTCGATGGGCATATAGGAATCTGGAATCAATAGAGGACACGATTTGAACGCTATGATCAGTAGTGACACGGAAATTCCCCCCAATAGCGAATGGCATTCGATCGAACGCCATTGCGCGGCGACGGCGATCATAGCCATCACGAGAGGAGCTGGACGATTACTCATCGTAGACAGAAAATGGACGCGCGCTATGGGAGAAACAGTGAGAAATTCCGTCAGAGGCCCCCAGTTATTGAAACGAAAACGCTCCTAGCCAGTTCCACAACAAGTTCTAGATGAAAATTGAGAGAAAACAGCTTCAAACTGATCAGCAGGTGTACCCATGGCGACGTGGAAGTCATTAATCAATTTTGCCCAAAAACAAAAAAATTTGAGGAGCGATCTTTACAATGCAATTTTAGACCAAATTTCACAAGGTCACTCTGAACATAGATTTCTAAAAAGCGGTCGCGCGCAGGGCCAGTTCAAAGCCAAATCTCTGGATCAATTTTGAGAACTTCGGCATAAGAAATTGAAAAAAATTGGGAAGGAATCGTCCAAATTTGTTGAAAACCTTATGCTTCCATAGGAGAAATTGGTCAGAGCGTAGACGAAATCCGATGCAATGGCCCGCCTGACAGCTTAGCTAGGACCACCCAAGCTAATTGCAGAGGCAGCCAGGATTGAGTGATGTTGTGACTGGGCGCAGCTTGGGGGTGGTCTCAAAAACTTTGAACGATTTTTGAAAAAAAAATTAAATTGGAAGTCGTAAAGAGTTTTGGAGAGAAAAGGGAGCTGTCTCCAACCCACTAGATAGTCTGAAATAAGGTACTGTGCTTCTCTGGGCAGAATTCCGGTCCGCAATTGCGTCTCGACACGCTTTTGGCCGCACGCGCTCTAGTTGGTCGAGTTTCCAGCGCCAAAGCCGACTCGATGTGGCTTTTTTGTTTATAGTTTCTCCAATCTTTTTGGTTTCCAGTTTCCAAAACCCACCTGAAGTCGACAGATTGGCGGCTGCGGCCTGGAAACTCTTCCGACCTCAGCGCGCGGCCGCAGTGCGTGTCGAGACGCAATTTACGGACCGGAATTTGGTGCTCTTGTGGAGGATCGCCTACTCGTTGTAGCAAGAGCGTACGCGGAAGAAGAAGTCGTCTACAATGGCCGCCATCCTTCCGAAGTCAAAGATCACCAACTATACCTCCCAGAATTCATTTCTCACGAGTTCTGGAGCCAATTTTTACACTCGGTTGCGGGTCAGCATAAACCGGCGCTGCTGATCCGTTGTCTACTCATCCGTGCCGGAATCGAAGCAAACCCTGGACCCCCTCGCCGGTTTCGATGGCCCTGCACCCAGTGTGGGACCTCAGCCGCTGCAGGGAGGCGTTCAATGTGGCAAATGCAGGAAATGGACTCATGTGAAGAAATGCTTCTGGTCTAAAGTCCTTCAAGGATGCGGACAGCTCATACGTGTGCCCTAACTGCGTCTCCGTACCGACATATCAACCTCTGCGCTCAAGTCCCGACTCTCTAAAGATGATCCAGTGGAATATAAATGGTTTTCGCAACAAATCAGCCCGGAACTAGAGGCTCTCGCACACCGCATGGGAGCTGACATTGTGGGACTTCAAGAGACTAAACTGGATCCCAATCAAGGATCACCGGTAGTTCGAGGCTACACATGCCTGAGAAATGACCGAACGAGTTTCGGAGGAGGTGTGGCCTTTCTGGTCAGAAACAACTTACAGTGCAGTGTGATCACTCCAGGAACCAGAGATAGTACGACGGAATGCATCTCCTTTAGCTGTGGGAAACAGAAGGCTGGATCTGTGCACATTCACAATCTCTACACTATCCATGCCTAGGTCCTCATGCCCACCCGCACATACGAGCTGTCTATCGCGCCCAATTCCTGACATGCGGGAAATCCACAGTCGTCATGGGGAGATCTCAATGCACAGTCCTCTATGGTCAGAGGGTGAAGAGGACCAACGTGGACAGGACCTCGAGGAGGAGATAGCGCAGTCGAATTTTGTGATTCTCAATGATGCCCATCACCCTACTAGGAAGCCCGGCGTATGGAAGACCCTCGTCACCGGACCTCTCGCTGTGCTCTACAGGACCTAGCATCGTCAGCAGTTTGGGACACTGTTAGCACGGGTGCAAGTGACCATCTTCCTATCCTGATGGAGTTCAGAAGCGAGGCCCTTATATCTTCGTCACCGAGGAACACTTTCGTGAACTTCAAAAAAGGCGGATTGGCCCAAATTTCTGTCAGTGCTGGAACAACAATCAGCGGATTTTGACTTCCGGGCCACTCCACTGGAAATGGATCGATTTCTCGCATCGGCCGTAAGGACAGCAACGTCACAAGCTATCCCTGAGGGCAGACGTAAGGCTTTTATGCCGGGACTGTCGGACACCGCTAAGGACCTGTATGTGAAAGAGACTCGATCAGAAGAACGGACCCGACCAGCACCAGAATCCCTGAGCTGAACAGAGAAATCGCAGATGAAGTGAGGAAGGACCGACAGCAGACATGGAGAACTTTCGTGGAAGGCATAGATCATCGTACAAACTCTTGCTGAAGCTATGGGCAACCATGAAGGCTCTGGATGGCCATTCAGTGAAACCCAATCCCATCCAAATTTTGCATAGGGGCAAACCGTTGAAAAACAAGAATGCGACCAACCTTTTATGCAAGCAATTGGCAGTTCGCCATGCCCTCATAAAAAGCATGAAGTCGTCACGAAGGACCTTCCGATGGACCAAAAACTTTCCGAGAGAAGACGTTCCCATCATTTCGACAGCCCTCATCGACGCCGCCTTGAAGAAATGCAAGCCGTCTAAAGCGTTGGATACAAGTGGTGTGGCCCTGTAATGCTCAAGCATTCAGGACCAATTTTACCGGGAGTGCCTTAGAGCCCTTTTCAGCAGAACCCTGTCAACTGGACTGATCCCGGCGTCGTGGAAGGGAGGCGAGAATTTTCCCACTCCTGAAGCCTCGGTAGCCTGCAGAAGATCTGAACAGCTACAGGCCCATTTCGATCATTTCATCTATGGCACGCACTTTTGGAAAGAACCATTCTTCCTACACTGGAGACGCACCTGCAAATCCCTGGATGGCAGAATGGTTTTCGGAAGGATTTCTCCACAACCTCAGCGTTGTTCGAAACTTGACCGGATTCATCACGGATGGGTTAAATGAGAAGAGACCGCCTAGCCGCTCAATTATGGTTGCACTCGGCAGAAGAAAGCATATGACACTGTGGTTATATCCATTCCTTTGTCAAAAGCTTGCCGAGTCATCCCTACCGAGAGGTTTAGCCCGATGGATTTCTAGCTACCTGAAAGGCAGAACAATACGGACAGAGTTTAAGTGACCAGATGTCGAAAGTAAGATTGAATGCGCTCCGGGGTGCCGCAAGGTGCAGTTCTATCTCCGCTCCTGTTCTCATTCTACGCCAGCAGATCTCCCGGCACCTCCAGAAACACGTCTAGTCGGATATGCGGATGACCTAACACTGGTGGCGTCACATTCAGATATTGAAACTTGCGAAAAGCGTCTGAACGAAGATCTCCAGAAGCTAACAAAAAGGCTCTGGAAGATCTACATCTTCAACTGTGTCGTTGCAGAAGACCACACTGTCTCTCTTCTAACAACACATTCTGCTCAAGCGAGATATGTACCGAAAGTGTTCATAAATGGGATGCAAGATCACACACGAAAGAAATCCGACAATTCTCGGCTGCATTTCGACACTATGATGACGGGTCGACTACATGCGGAAGATGTTCGCAAGAAGACGGCTAAAAGAGCGAATCTCTTGAAAGCGCGTTGGCAGGAAGAAACTGGAGACAAAGCAAAGAGCTGCTCACACTGACCTACCGCGAAACCGGACAATCCGTGGTGTCTTACGCTGCTCCAGCCTGGAGCCCACTCATTACGCGTCGACTCACTGGGATCGGTTACAAGCGTGTCAAAAATGCAGCCTTGAGGACCGCGACGGGAAGCCTGGCGATGGCTGGCACTACCCACCTCAGCAATGAGGCGGGAATCATGCCAGTCAAAGCTCATAACAGGATGTTGACGCTTCAATATCGAACGGTTTGCGGCACTTGCCAGTCCAGAACATCCCTCACACGACATGATGAAGAAATCGGAACCACCAAGACAGATCAGAAAGCATGTCAGAACGATCAAGCCCAATATTGGTCAGGCCAGGAAACGCGGAAAGCATTCGCAAAGAAGTGCACAAAGAGTTTGTTAAGGAGTTCCTGGTTACTATGAACTCCCCTTGCTAAGTGGACCGCCGCCGAAAGATTGCTACAAGGAGGAGGAGACTTTGCCAAGACCAAGTCAGGCAGCGCTATCTCAGCTCCGGAGCGGTTTCTATTCGAAGTCGCAATGGTATCTACATAAGATAGGAGCAGCCCAGATAATCCACTTTGTCCAGACTGCGGGCTTGAGGAACACACAGTACCTCACATGTTCTCTTGCTCTGGAAGAGCCAACGCACCTCACAATAGAAGATCTCTGGCTCAAACCAGTGGAAGTAGCCCATTTCCTGTCACTTTAATTATGCAGTACTGTATTTGAAATGTAAAAAAAGAAAAACGAATGAAAAAATAAAAAAAAGAAAAAGAAAAAAAGAAAAAAAAAATATATATATATAAAAATTCTAATTAAAAAAAAGATTAAATAAAAAAATCAAAAAAAGAGGGTGGAAAAACGCCCCACTCAGGGATCCTCCAAAGAAGAGGATCCCAGCAATGTTGCTTCGATGACGTCGTCAATATGCCGGAAATTGGATCCGGGATCAGTGTGTATGGTGGATGATGGGCAACAACAACAACAACAACAACAACAACGGAATTTGGTCCAGAGAAGCACTGTAGTAATACTCGTCCGGGGTTATTCGGTGTGCTGAATACAAATTCGATGTCTATTTGCCGAGAGGGGTCGTAAATTTTTATTTTGCAGAATTTCGGTCAGCAGAGGGCGTAGCTCCGCATAAAAAAAGAATTAGCTCAGCGGCTCGCGCTCAAACCTGGAGGTGGCTCAGCTAACTATGGGAACAAGCAGGGTGAGGTGGGACGCTGTGTTAACCTAGGGGACCTGAGACCCCCCCCATGACGACAAAGCTTTTCGGAACATCTGACGCGATCCCGGATGTCAAAATTTTCCAATTCTAAACATTAAAAAATCGATCTACCTGGAGTTTTTCCGCCAAAATCACAAATAAATACAACTTTTTCCATCATTGTCGCGAGGGGTCGTAAAGGGGAGGCGTGAAAAACTCCGCCTTAAAAATCAAGTTGATGGGTGATCAGAATAAAATATCAATGAGAAAATGAAGAGCTTATTAAGAGATCACAAAAATTGTCCAAAGCCTCATTCAAAAAAGGGGGTCGCAGCGCATGATAGAAATCGATACAACAGCCCGCTTGAAAGTTCTAGCTGAACCACAAAAACTGATCACACGACAGCTCAACTGTGCATCAAGAACTTTCTGGGTCAAACGGGCCGCTATGTATCGGACCTCGATAACTTGCGACCCCTTGGAAGACCGAAATTTACGGAACATTTTACGACCTTGTGACCCAGTTGTGAAACAAGAACGCACTACCGAAGTTCAACTGCAAATTTTGTGCTGAAAACGTAAGAAAAACTTGATTTACAGATGTACCCAGGGAATGGCAGGGGAGGATCAACGAAAAGTTGCAACAAAACAGAAAACTTGAGAGGTGATCAGAGAGAAATTCGGCAATTTAAAGAAAAGAAAACATGAAGTTATCGTGACAATTAATATAAAAAAATTCGTTTAACTAAGGAGGGGTATTAGGTAAGACGGAATTTGACAGAAACAGGACCACCCACGGATGGCTCAGGCTGTCCCAATACTGACTTGATTACCCCACCTAAATGAGGATACATGATCTCTTCGTTGCCGGGAAGGCCAGGCAAGAAAATATCACTGAATAACAACGGTTGGGGGGGGGCGTAAATAATTTTACTAAAATGGAAAATCAGGGGAGGGAGATGGTTGGAATTTCAGAGACGAAAGATGGAGACATTCGGAAAGCGACCGTGAGATTTGTCGATTTCTTCATAAAAAGTAGGGGTCGTACGTAGCTAAGACGGAATCAGATCAAACAGGACCACCCCAAGGATTGATTAGGCACCCACCCGCATGGGATTTGTGTCAGCTGAGGCTAGGTAGGGGTCATACGACGTCTTCAAACTAAATAAAGAAATGTAAGAGGTCGAAAAAGCTCTGTTACTTCTTTGGAAGACACCAAAGTTCAGAAACAGGGTCAAGCGTGCCGTTGCATAGGACCTCCAGCAGAGCTACGACCCCTTCCCTTAGTAGCCAAAATTTTCAGAACAGTTGACGATCCCCTCCAAAATTTGGTTTTTGGGCAGGTATTCTTGTACGGTCCGCACGTGAAACTCTGGATTTCAAATCAAAAAATTTTCACGACCCCTCCACCATCCGTTGAGAAATTACACAACTGCGCTTGACTATGTAGAAAAAAAATTCAAAACTATAATAAATTGGTTATTCAGAGTGCTTAACACAAATAATGAATCCATTTTCAGTTTACAGAAAGATTACGGTAGGAGCACGGTAGTTCGGGTTCTACAGAAGTGGCCCAGAAGGGTTCTGTGATGTCCTGCTTGAGAATCCGAGATCCCATTTTACGATATTTTCAGAATTATGGTAGGTTGTGGTAATCAAATGAGATTACACCTACCATAATTTACCGTAATCCTTATGACCGTAATCGCTGTGAAATCGGAAAAGGAGGAATCCTTGGGAGCCGTGATTAGCACCTCAATGAACCCCCAAATTACCCAGGTATGAGCCCAAAGCAGAAACATCGACCTACTGTAATCTATGCACCGTAACCTACCATAAATCTTCGGCCAAACTCAAAAGCAGACCTCATATTCGTGCTCAACTTAGCCCGAGGAACGCTCTGTATAAATTTTAGGCATTTTTTCAAACTCTGACGTTGGAAAGAAAAAGAAAAAGCACCCGATCGCTAATGCTAGCACCCAGAAAAGAAAATGTGAAGTTTCAGACGATAAAAGCGCAGCAGAAAGAATCTTAAATTCATAATCTTCCATTTGAACCCTCAAAAACCCACATTTCTTTACATTGCATTTTTATGAACACTTGTAAAAGAAATAGAAATTTTTCTGAAGAAAACACTTTCTGCAGATTTCCATAGGATCTACAAATTGAGAGCACTTAAAACAGATAATGTTCGCTTTAGGATGCTGAGACTGAATAAAACAAATAGGAAACCAGCCAATTAGTTTCTACACTTATGGAGATGGATTCCGTTGTACCATCGTGCTCCAGCAGTAATCACACTGCACTGTAGATTGCACCTGACGAAAAGCCACTCCACCTCCTGGGCTCGATCTGTCGTTCCTCAGGCAAGAATAGCCTCGGACAGTAGGTGTACCATGGCTTGTGTCCAGCTTGGTCTCTTGTAGTCCTATGACATCGGCCTATGCGATGAGCAAGAGCTTCCAATTCGGCTGATTTGTGGCGAAAACCATTTATGTTCCATTGGATTACCTTCAATGAGTCTGAGTTGATATGTTGTGTTGACCGGTTATGTTGCAGTTGGGACATACGTATGAGCTATCCGCATCCTTGAAGGACTTGGAGGCCGGAACATTGTCTCACGTGGGTCCATTTTCTGCACTTGATACATTGGACACTCCCTGCTGCCGCTGAGGTACCACACTGGGTGCAGGGCCATCGGATACGGCGAGGGGGTCCAGGGTTTGCTTCGATTCCGGCACGCGGGGTGATAATGCAGTTTTCGTCGTTGTGAAGGGTTTTAGGTTATTCTTCTCAATCTGGGAAAAAGTTTTTTAAAATATAAGAATTGGAAACCCTCGAATTGGCAGAAACATTCACGTTCATATACTTTTCTCTATTTCCACTATTGTAGTATTATTTTGTTTCACCTCTTTTTTCAGTAAGGTATGGTCTATAAACGGTGCATATGATCTAAATACTGAAACCTGGTTGTTTTTATTCTTTTTCGAAATCTTTTTTGAGGCTCTCACAAATTAGGTGTTTAGGGTCGTAAACGCATCTGCCAAAACGACTAGTATCGTTAGTATCTCTAGTGGCTCAATAGTAAAACTGCACAGTATCCCGCCCCGAGCTGCAGGTTCCAAGAATTTACAAGCCTTAAAAGTAGTAGTTTGTGCTTTTGTACCCTCCGAAAGGGGCATTATTCTTTCGAAAATTTGGAAACGGACCTCATAAACGTGTTCAGCGCTCAAAACTACTACCCTAAATTTGGGTAAAGCGCATTTTCCATACTTTGTCCAGACTGAAAGCGTTTTGGAATTGTATGGATTTTCGGTTGGGCGTATATTTATACCGATTAGAAGGCTCTGAAAGCGTTTTAGAAAAATGTTTCAGAGTTGACTTAAAACTCTCCCACAGTTTTTCTGGGTCGCTGATCACGAATCTGTGATTTACTATTCTCGCGTCGCTTAGGGAGGAAATCCCGCGTGGTTGCGCTAAATCTGTCGACAATCGGGACAAGGAAATCAGTGGAGGCTAAATAGATCGTGCACCTACATTTTCGTCGCTAAACGGGAAATCCTGCGGGAGGCTAAAAACCCATCATCGGGTATTTGGTGGAAAACGTAAATCCATATTTGGCTTATACAGTCCGCTTAGGGAGGAAATCCTGCGCTAGTTTCGTATTATTGTTTTGATCTACCCTGCGGTGACCGTCGCTTAGAGAGGAAATCCTGCGTGGAGGCTAAATCTGTCGTGTATCGGGTATTTCGGGTGGAAATCAGTTTAAACCATATTTGGACGGTGCAGCCTGCGGCTGCACCGTCGCTTAGGAGGAAATCCCTGCGTGGAGGCTAAATCTGTCGTGTATCAGGTATTTCCGGGGTGAAAATCAGTTTAAACCATATTTGGACGGTGCAGCCCAGGCGCCGCACCGTCGCTTAGAGAGGAATCGCGTGGAGGCTAAATCTGTCGTGTATCGGGTATTTCGGGGGTGGAAATCAGTTTAAACCATATTTGGGCGGTGCAGCCTGCGGCCTCACCTTCGCTTAGGAAATCCCCTGCGTGGAGGCTAAATCTGTCGTGTATCGGGTATTTCGGGGGTGAAAATCCAGTTTAAACCATATTTGGACTCGCTTAGGAGGAAATCCCGTGGAGGCTAAATCTGTCGTGTATCGGGTATTTCGGGGTGGAAATCAGTTTTAAACCATATTTGGACGGTGCAGCCTGCGGCTGCGTCGCTTAGGAGGAAATCCCCTGCGTGGAGGCTAAATCTGTCGTGTATCGGGTATTTCGGGGTGAAAATCAGTTTAAACCATATTTGGACGGTGCAGCCTGCGGCTGCACCGTCGCTTAAGAGAAATCCCTGCGTGGAGGCTAAATCTGTCGTGTATCGGGTATTTCGGGGTGGAAATCAGTTTAAACCATATTTGGACGGTGCAGCCTGCGGCTGCACCGTCGCTTAGGGGAGGAAATCCCCTGCGTGGAGGCTAAATCTGTCGTGTATCGGGTATTTCGGGGTGGAAATCAGTTTAAACCATATTTGGACGGTGCAGCCTGCGGCTGCACCGTCGCTTAAGGAAATCCCCTGCGTGGAGGCTAAATCTGTCGTGTATCGGGTATTTCGGGGTGGAAATCAGTTTAAACCATGTTTGGACGGTGCAGCCTGCGGCTGCACCGTCGCTTAGGGAGGAAATCCCCTGCGTGGAGGCCGCTAAATCTGTCGTGTATCGGGTATTTCGGGGTGGAAATCGGTTTAAACCATATTTGGACGGTGCAGCCTGCGGCTGCACCTTCGCTTAGGAAGGAAATCCCCTGCGTGGAGGCTAAATCTGTCGTGTATCGGGTATTTCGGGTGGAAATCGGTTTAAACCATATTTGGACGGTGCAGCCTGCGGCTGCACCGTCGCTAGGGGAGGAAATCCCCTGCGTGGAGGCTAAATCTGTCGTGTATCGGGTATTTCGGGGTGAAAATCAGTTTAAACCATATTTGGACGGTGCAGCCTGCCTGCTCCGTCGCTTAGGAGAGAAATCCCCTGCGTGGAGGCTAAATCTGTCGTGTATCGGGTATTTCGGGGTGGAAATCAGTTTAAACCATATTTGGACGGTGCAGCCTGCGGCTGCACCGTCGCTTAGGGGAGGAAATCCTGCGTGGAGGCTAAATCTGTCGTGTATCCGGGTATTTCGGGGTGGAAATCAGTTTAAACCATATTTGGACGGTGCAGCCTGCGGCTGCTCGTCGCTTATAGGAAATCCCCTGCGTGGAGGCTAAATCTGTCGTGTATCGGGTATTTCGGGGTGAAAATCAGTTTAAACCATATTTGGACGGTGCAGCCTGCGGCTGCACCGTCGCTTAGGAGGAAATCCCCTGCGTGGAGGCTAAATCTGTCGTGTATCGGGTATTTCGGGGTGGAAATCAGTTTAAACCATATTTGGACGGTGCAGCCTGCGGCTGCACCGTCGCTTAGGAGGAAATCCCCTGCGTGGAGGCTAAATCTGTCGTGTATCCGGGTATTTCGGGGTGGAAATCAGTTTAAACCATATTTGGACGGTGCAGCCTGCGGCTGCACCCGTCGCTTAGGAGAAATCCCCTGCGTGGAGGCTAAATCTGTCGTGTATCGGGTATTTCGGGGTGGAAATCAGTTTAAACCATATTTGGACGGTGCAGCCTGCGCACCGTCGCTTAGGAGAGGAAATCCCTGCGTGGAGGCTAAATCTGTCGTGTATCCAGGTATTTCGGGGTGGAAATCAGTTTAAACCATATTTGGACGGTGCAGCCTGCGGCTGCACCGTCGCTAGGAGAAATCCCCTGCGTGGAGGCTAAATCTGTCGTGTATCGGGTATTTCGGGGTGGAAATCAGTTTAAACCATATTTGGACGGTGCAGCCTGCGTTGCAACCCGGAGAGGAAATCCCCTGCGTGGAGGCTAAATCTGTCGTGTATCGGGTATTTCGGGGTGGAAATCCAGTTTAAACCATATTTGGACGGTGCAGCCTGCGGCTGCACTCGTCGCTTAGAGAGGAAATCCCCTGCGTGGAGGCTAAATCTGTCGTGTATCGGGTATTTCGGGGTGGAAATCAGTTTAAACCATATTTGGACGGTGCAGCCTGCGGCTGCACCAGTCGCTTAGGAGGAAATCCCCTGCGTGGAGGCTAAATCTGTCGTGTATCGTATTTCGGGGTGAAAATCAGTTTAAACCATATTTAGACGGTGCAGCCTGCGGCTGCACCGTCGCTTAGCGGAGGAAATCCCCTGCGTGGGGGCTAAATCTGTCGTGTATCGGGTATTTCGGGGTGTGAAATCAGTTTAAACCATATTTGGACGGTGCAGCCTGCGGCTGCATCGCTTAGGGAGGAAATCCCCTGCGTGGAGGCTAAATCTGTCGTGTATCGGGTATTTCGGGGTGGAAATCAGTTTAAACCATATTTGGACGGTGCAGCCTGCGGCTGCACTGTCGCTTAGGAGAGGAAATCCCCTGCGTGGAGGCTAAATCTGTCGTGTATCCGGGTATTTCGGGGTGGAAATCAGTTTAAACCATATTTGGACGGTGCAGCCTGCGGCTGCACCTTCGCTTAGAGAGGAAATCCCCTGCGTGGAGGCTAAATCTGTCGTGTATCCGGGTATTTCGGGGTGGAAATCCAGTTTAAACCATATTTGGACGGTGCAGCCTGCGGCTGCACCGTCGCTTAGGGGAGGAAATCCCCTGCGTGGAGGCTAAATCTGTCGTGTATCGGGTATTTCGGGGGTGGAAATCAGTTTAAACCATATTTGGACGGTGCAGCCTGCGGCTGCACCGTCGCTTAGGAGAGGAAATCCCCTGCGTGGAGGCTAAATCTGTCGTGTATCGGGTGTTTCGGGGTGGAAATCGGTTTAAACATATTTGGACGGTGCAGCCTGCGGCTGCCGTCGCTTAGGAGGAAATCCCCTGCGTGGAGGCTAAATCTGTCGTGTATCGGGTATTTCGGGGGTGAAAATCAGTTTAAACCATATTTGGACGGTGCAGCCTGCGGCTGCACCGTCGCTTAGGAGAGGAAATCCCCTGCGTGGAGGCTAAATCTGTCGTGTATCGGGTATTTCGGGGGGTGGAAATCAGTTTAAACCATATTTGGACGGTGCAGCCTGCGGCTGCACCTTCGCTTAGAGGGAGGAAATCCCTGCGTGGAGGCTAAATCTGTCGTGTATCCGGGTATTTCGGGGTGGAAATCAGTTTAAACCATATTTGGACGGTGCAGCCTGCGGCACCGTCATAGGGAGGAAATCCTGCGTGGAGGCTAAATCTGTCGTGTATCGGGTATTTCGGGGGTGGAAATCAGTTTAAACCATATTTGGACGGTGCAGCCTGCGGCTGCACCGTCGCTTAGGAGAGGAAATGCCCTGCGTGGAGGCTAAATCTGTCGTGTATCGGGGATTTTGGGGGTGGAAGTCAGGTTAAACCATATTTGGACGGTGCAGCCTGCGGCTGCACCGTCGCTTAGGGAGGAAATCCCCTGCGTGGAGGCTAAATCTGTCGTGTATCGGGTATTTCGGGGTGAAAATCAGTTTAAACCATATTTGGACGGTGCAGCCTGCGGCTGCTCGTCGCTTAGGAGGAAATCCCCTGCGTGGAGGCTAAATCTGTCGTGTATCGGGTATTTCGGGGGTGGAAATCAGTTTAAACCATATTTGGACGGTGCAGCCTGCGGCTGCACCGTCGCTTAGGGGAGGAAATCCCCTGCGTGGAGGCTAAATCTGTCGTGTATCGGGTATTTCGGGGGGTGGAAATCAGTTTAAACCATATTTGGACGGTGCAGCCTGCGGCTGCACCGTCGCTTAGGGGAGGAAATCCCCTGCGTGGAGGCTAAATCTGTCGTGTATCGGGTATTTCGGGGGTGGAAATCAGTTTAAACCATATTTGGACGGTGCAGCCTGCGGCTGCACCGTCGCTTAGGGGAGGAAATGCCCTGCGTGGAGGCTAAATCTGTCGTGTATCGGGTATTTCGGGGGTGGAAATCAGTTTAAACCATATTTGGACGGTGCAGCCTGCGGCTGCAAATGTCGCTTAGGAGAGAAATCCCCTGCGTGGAGGCTAAATCTGTCGTGTATCGGGTATTTCGGGGGTGAAAATCAGTTTAAACCATATTTGGACTCGCTTAGGAGAGGAAATCCCCTGCGTGGAGGCTAAATCTGTCGTGTATCGGGTATTTCGGGGGTGGAAATCGGTTTAAACCCTATTTGGACGGTGCAGCCTGCGGCTGCACCGTCGCTTAGGGGAGGAAATCCCCTGCGTGGAGGCTAAATCTGTCGTGTATCGGGTATTTCGGGGGTGGAAATCAGTTTAAACCATATTTGGACGGTGCAGCCTGCGGCTGCACCGTCGCTTAGGAGAGGAAATCCCCTGCGTGGAGGCTAAATCTGTCGTGTATCGGGTATTTCGGGGGTGGAAATCAGTTTAAACCATATTTGGACGGTGCAGCCTGCGGCTGCACCGTCGCTTAGGAGAGGAAGCCCCCTGCGGGGGGGCTAAATCTGTCGTGTGTCGGGTATTTCGGGGGTGAAAATCAGTTTAAACCATATTTGGACTCGCTTAGGGGAGGAAATCCCCTGCGTGGAGGCTAAATCTGTCGTGTATCGGGTATTTCGGGGGTGGAAATCAGTTTAAACCATATTTGGGCGGTGCAGCCTGCAGCTGCTGCGTCGCTTAGGAGGAAATCCCCTGCGTGGAGGCTAAATCTGTCGTGTATCGGGTATTTCGGGGTGGAAATCAGTTTAAACCATATTTGGACGGTGCAGCCTGCGGCTGCACCGTCGCTTAGGAGGAAATCCCCTGCGTGGAGGCTAAAATCTGTCGTGTATCCGGGTATTTCGGGGTGGAAATCAGTTTTAAACCATATTTGGACGGTGTGCGGCTTTCTGCAAATCTGGCAAATCGCTTAGGAGGAAATCCCTGCGTGGAGGCTAAATCTGTCGTGTATCGGGTATTTCGGGGTGAAAATCAGTTTTAAACCATATTTGGACGGTGCAGCCTGCGGCTGCACCGTCGCTTAGGAGAGGAAATCCCCTGCGTGGAGGCTAAATCTGTCGTGTATCGGGTATTTCCGGGGTGGAAATCAGTTTAAACCATATTTGGACGGTGCAGCCTGCGGCTGCACCGGCGCTTAGGGAGGAAATCCTGCGTGGAGGCTAAATCTGTCGTGTATCGGGTATTTCGGGGGTGGAAATCAGTTTAAACCATATTTGGACGGTGCAGCCTGCGGCTACCGTCGCTTAGGAGAGGAAATCCCCTGCGTGGAGGCTAAATCTGTCGTGTATCGGGTATTTCGGGGGTGGAAATCAGTTTAAACCATATTTGGACGGTGCAGCCTGCGGCTGCACCGTCGCTTAGGGGAGGAAATCCCCTGCGTGGAGGCTAAATCTGTCGTGTATCGGGTATTTCGGGGGTGAAAATCAGTTTAAACCATATTTGGACGGTGCAGCCTGCGGCTGCACCGTCGCTCAGGGAGAAATCCCCTGCGTGGAGGCTAAATCTGTCGTGTATCGGGTATTTCGGGGTGGAAATCAGTTTAAACCATATTTGGACTCGCTTGGTCGCCAGAGGAAATCCCCTGCGTGGGAGGCTAAATCTGTCGTGTATCGGGTATTTCGGGGTGGAAATCAGTTTAAACCATATTTGGACGGTGCAGCCTGCGGCTGCAAATCAACTTAGGAGGAAATCCCCTGCGTGGAGGCTAAATCTGTCGTGTATCGGGTATTTCGGGGGTGAAAATCAGTTTAAACCATATTTGGACTCGCTTAGGAGAGGAAATCCCCTGCGTGGAGGCTAAATCTGTCGTGTATCGGGTATTTCGAGGTGGAAATCGGTTTAAACCCTATTTGGACGGTGCAGCCTGCGGCTGCACCGTCGCTTAGGGGAGGAAATCCCCTGCGTGGAGGCTAAATCTGTCGTGTATCGGGTATTTCGGGGGTGGAAATCAGTTTAAACCATATTTGGACGGTGCAGCCTGCGGCTGCACCGTCGCTTAGGGGAGGAAATCCCCTGCGTGGAGGCTAAATCTGTCGTGTATCGGGTATTTCGGGGGGTGGAAATCAGTTTAAACCATATTTGGACGGTGCAGCCTGCGGCTGCACCGTCGCTTAGGAGAGGAAATCCCCTGCGTGGAGGCTAAATCTGTCGTGTATCGGGTATTTCGGGGGGTGGAAATCAGTTTAAACCATATTTGGACGGTGCAGCCTGCGGCTGCACCGTCGCTTAGGGGAGGAAATCCCCTGCGTGGAGGCTAAATCTGTCGTGTATCGGGTATTTCGGGGGTGAAAATCAGTTTAAACCATATTTGGACTCGCTTAGGAGAGGAAATCCCCTGCGTGGAGGCTAAATCTGTCGTGTATCGGGTATTTCGGGGGTGGAAATCAGTTTAAACCATATTTGGACGGTGCAGCCTGCGGCTGCACCGTCGCTTAGGGGAGGAAATCCCCTGCGTGGAGGCTAAATCTGTCGTGTATCGGGTATTTCGGGGGTGGAAATCAGTTTAAACCATATTTGGACGGTGCAGCCTGCGGCTGCACCGTCGCTTAGGGGAGGAAATCCCCTGCGTGGAGGCTAAATCTGTCGTGTATCGGGTATTTCGGGGGTGAAAATCAGTTTAAACCATATTTGGACTCGCTTAGGAGAGGAAATCCCCTGCGTGGAGGCTAAATCTGTCGTGTATCGGGTATTTCGGGGGTGGAAATCGGTTTAAACCCTATTTGGACGGTGCAGCCTGCGGCTGCACCGTCGCTTAGGGGAGGAAATCCCCTGCGTGGAGGCTAAATCTGTCGTGTATCGGGTATTTCGGGGGTGAAAATCAGTTTAAACCATATTTGGACTCGCTTAGAGAGGAAATCCCCTGCGTGGAGGCTAAATCTGTCGTGTATCCGGGTATTTCGGGGTGGAAATCAGTTTAAACCATATTTGGACGGTGCAGCCTGCGGCTGCACCGTCGCTTAGGGAGGAAATCCCCTGCGTGGAGGCTAAATCTGTCGTGTATCCGGGTATTTCGGGGTGGAAATCAGTTTAAACCATATTTGGACGGTGCAGCCTGCGGCTGCACCGTCGCTTAGGGGAGGAAATCCCTGCGTGGAGGCTAAATCTGTCGTGTATCCGGGTATTTCGGGGTGGAAATCAGTTTAAACCATATTTAGACGGTGCAGCCTGCGGCTGCACCGTCGCTTAGGGAGGAAATCCCCTGCGTGGAGGCTAAATCTGTCGTGTATCGGGTATTTCGGGGTGAAAATCAGTTTAAACCATATTTGGACTCGCTTGGGAGAAATCCCCTGCGTGGAGGCTAAATCTGTCGTGTATCGGGTATTTCGAGGTGGAAATCGGTTTTAAACCCTATTTGGACGGTGCAGCCTGCGGCTGCACCGTCGCTTAGGAGGAAATCCCCTGCGTGGAGGCTAAATCTGTCGTGTATCGGGTATTTCGGGGTGGAAAGCAGTTTAAACCATATTTGGACGGTGCAGCCTGCGGCTGCACCGTCGCTTAGGAGGAAATCCCCTGCGTGGAGGCTAAATCTGTCGTGTATCGGGTATTTCGGGGTGGAAATCAGTTTAAACCATATTTGGACGGTGCAGCCTGCGGCTGCACCGTCGCTTAGGGAAATCCCCTGCGTGGAGGCTAAATCTGTCGTGTATCGGGTATTTCGGGGTGAAAATCAGTTTAAACCATATTTGGACGGTGCAGCCTGCGGCTGCACCGTCGCTTAGGAAGGAAATCCTGCGTGGAGGCTAAATCTGTCGTGTATCCAGGGTATTTCGGGGTGGAAATCAGTTTAAACCATATTTGGACGGTGCAGCCTGCGGCTGCACCGTCGCTTAGAGAGGAAATCCTGCGTGGAGGCTAAATCTGTCGTGTATCGGGTATTTCGGGGTGGAAATCAGTTTAAACCATATTTGGACGGTGCAGCCTGCGGCTACTCGTCGCTTAGGAGAGGAAATCCCCTGCGTGGAGGCTAAATCTGTCGTGTATCGGGTATTTCGGGGGTGGAAATCAGTTTAAACCATATTTGGACGGTGCAGCCTGCGGCTGCACCGTCGCTTAGGGGAGGAAATCCCCTGCGTGGAGGCTAAATCTGTCGTGTATCGGGTATTTCGGGGGTGGAAATCAGTTTAAACCATATTTGGACGGTGCAGCCTGCGGCTGCACCGTCGCTTAGGAGAGGAAATCCCCTGCGTGGAGGCTAAATCTGTCGTGTATCCGGCATTTCGGGGGTGGAAATCAGTTTAAACCATATTTGGACGGTGCAGCCTGCGGCTGCACCGTCGCTTAGGAGGAAATCCCCTGCGTGGAGGCTAAATCTGTCGTGTATCGGGTATTTCGGGGTGAAAATCAGTTTAAACCATATTTGGACTCGCTTAGGGAGGAAATCCCCTGCGTGGAGGCTAAATCTGTCGTGTATCGGGTATTTCGGGGTGGAAATCGGTTTAAACCCTATTTGGACGGTGCAGCCTGCGGCTGCTCGTCGCTTAGGGAGGAAATCCCCTGCGTGGAGGCTAAATCTGTCGTGTATCGGGTATTTCGGGGTGGAAATCAGTTTAAACCATATTTGGACGGTGCAGCCTGCGGCTGCACCGTCGCTTAGGGAGGAAATCCTGCGTGGAGGCTAAATCTGTCGTGTATCGGGTATTTCGGGGTGGAAATCCAGTTTAAACCATATTTGGACGGTGCAGCCTGCGGCTGCACCGTCGCTTAGGGAGGAAATCCCTGCGTGGAGGCTAAATCTGTCGTGTATCGGGTATTTCGGGGCGGGAATCCGTTTCAAACGTATTTGGACGGTGGCTCAGGGGAGGAAAATCCCCTCGTGGAGGCAAAATCTGTCGTATATCGGGTATTTCGGCGGTGAAAATCCGTTCTACTCTATTTGCTTCAACGGAGGGAGATCCCTGGGTGACGGCCAGGGATGTGCGTAATTACGACTAACGAATTTAACGACTAACGGGCTTTTTGAGTGTTACGACTAACGTCTAACGAAATGAAAAATATTTTCGTAAGCAATCCCGAAATTCGTTAGAGAATCAATAACATTCACATCGCGTTCCAGCCCATGGATTATATCAGGATTGACTGATACATATGTAGTTCCCTGTTGGTTGTCCGAGGTGGGTGGTACAAAATAAATAAACCCTTCAGTATTCATTCTTCATACTGACACTGATTCGCAGTTGTGGAACCCCCACATTATGACCCCAAACGAACGTTGCGCAATGACAGGCGCAGCACTTGTGCGACTTCCTGTCGGTCGCGCGACTTTATGGTAGGCTCACTGAACCAGTTCCGACACTGTCCGGCTCCAGCTGAGATTTTTACAGAGAGCACCATCAGAGGGACATCCCCGAGCCTCCCAATGATGTGAAGATCGTTATGTATGCCGACGACATCACCATCATGTGCCAGGACCGTGACCTGCAAATAGCCGCTAACAAGATCAGCGCCTATCTCGTCGAGTTGAAGGTCTTCCTCGATAAAATGATGCTCACAGTCTCTGCTGCAAAATCCTCTGTTTCAGTGTTCACAACAAACACCAAGGAACACAGTGCCCATCCAGATGTCAAATGGGATGGTGACCTGTTGCCAGCAGCCAAATTCCCCAAGCTGCTTGGCCTTATTCTTGATCCGTCACTGAAGTTCCACAAAAACGCGGAACAGAAACAAACAGTCGTCAAGGCTAGGCTTAATATCTTGAGAGCTCTCGGAGGAACATCATGGGGAAACAGCCGAGGAGACAATATTGAGAACCTACAGAGCAATACTTCAGCCGGCTCTGGAATATGCGGCACCAGTGTGGCGGCACCTGGTGTCTGACAGCTCCTGGAATAAGCTGCAGCGTGTACAGAATGCTGCGCTTAGAATTGCTACCGGTTGTGCAAGGAGCTCCCCAATAGAACACCTTCACGCGGAGGCCTGCATATTGCTTTGGTCAAGGAGCATTGTGAACTCCAGGCACAGCAGATGTATATTAATGTTCTGGAGACAGCCGAATCATCCAACAAAGAGAATCATGAAGCCCATAAGAGAGGTCGATTAGGACGCCGTTCGCCGATGCTCCTCGTAAAGTTGATGCACAGAGATGGGCCGACTCCAACATGGAAACGCTTCGTCTTCTGCTAGAGGAGCACACCCAGTTTGTTCGAGGATATCCTAACGAAGGCGGCTGTGAACCCTATCTTAGGAGCAGTGCCGCCTCGGGTTTGCGAGTCCGAGTCTCAACTCGGCAGACGAGCCAGATGTGCTCTTGCCTCGCTGCGCTGTGGTCACTCTATACTGCTCATGTCTTACGTCAACAAGATCGACAGCAGCCGACCAGACGCATGCCCGGACTGTGGTGCTCCCGGACACGACACGGCGCACTTGTTCATTTGCCCGAAGAGACCTACCTCCTTAACCACAATGGACCTTTGGACGAATCCTGTCAAGGCCGCCCAGTTCCTCAACCTATGACAAAAACCACTTCGAGGCTGCAGAAGAAGAAGAAGAAGAAGAGGTGATACAAGACTACGTTAGGCATTAGCGATCGTGAGTACTTATTGCTTTTATACCACGATAATTTACTATTAGCACTGAGCACAATACTTTGAGATATGGGATTTCTATAATGTGGTGTTCGGACCCCTCAGCTGTGAAAATTTCATTTAGGTGCAAATTTCTCAAAACCTTTCCCCCATTATGGAAAAAAGCTCCAAACCACGCGCTCGATCGGCTCACGTCGATGTGCAAAGAACAACCAGTGCAACGTTGGTGCAGTTCTCCGTGTTGTCACCATAGTCTAAATCTCATACAACATCATTTAGCGCAGAACGGCGATTTTTTTTTAAGAAAACGAAAAGCTCATTGTTTCCTCGGTTTCACACATTGCTTTTTTTCACCAAAAAAAGGCAAAAATTGATAAATACACGCGCTCGAGTATTGGGTTTTCACTAATATTGTTAATTGGTTTACAGCTTTGGTTTATATGTTGGTTTACAGCATAATCTAAGTTCTCTAACAAAGATTTTTTGTGTTTATTGGCCATGAATGTTTTAAAAAACATACATCTCTTCATGCCATCCTCCTTTTTGTATTCATAAGGAATTTTTTCTGCCTGAACTCTGCCTATTATCAAGGCCTAGATTTTTAACGACTAACGATTAACGACTAACGAGGGTTTTGGCCGGTTGAACGGCTAACGACTAACGAATTTAAAATTTTTTATTACGCACATCCCTGGTGACGGCCTATTCTTCAAGCGAAAACTACGAAAACTGTTACAAGGCCTGAGCCATTCATTACTAGTTTGTGCTACTTCCATTTTTTCACGTTTCATATAATTTAGAATTCTCTCTTAGTTCTTATGTTGACCATTCTCTCACATCTTCCTTTAGTAGCGTATCAAATGGACATCTACCTGACATAGCGTTTCCGCTATGAATTCATGGTTCTACCATGATTTGTGGTGGAATCAATAACTTAGGCGTAACATCTGCAGTGTGTTGTGCAGTCACACCACCAAACACTGCATTTGACGTCTGTGTTGGCAATCGGTGCCGTCCGGCATTTCGCGTTTTAAGCTCCGAAAACAGAAACCCCCTCTTAACACGTCTCGGAGTTTTCTTCGAAAACTAAAAAGCATAAAAGGCACCTGTTTGGAAACAATTAACAGTAATCGCTAAAAGACTGGTCGGTTACTGTCTAGTAAAAAACAGGCGCTGCAAAACATGCACTCCTAGAAATTAGCTGAAAAAAAGCCAATGGAAATCATGGTAGAAGCGGACAATTTTACGTGTCTGCCTTTTTTCGAATGATTCATCGTCCCCGAATCATTTGCCCTTTCAGAAGAACTTATTGGCCAATTGAATTTCGCAGATAAACACAAAAATCCCGTCCTCGAAGTACAAATCCGACTACGGACACAATGCGGGGAGTGGAGCTAAGGAAAACCGCGCCCCAATGCGAACGTGTCGCGACCGCGTCGCGTCCGACGAAGGATTTGAGTGTCCGAACCGGTTGGCCAATAAGTTCTTCTGTACTGGTAAGACTGATTCTAACTCGAAACATTGAATGATCAGATTGTATTACCACACGCCACGAGGGAGAAGTGTCTAAGCCTTTTGCGTCATTCTTAAAACTGCCTGCGATTTTCTTACGAATTGTTTCGTTGCATGAAGCACTTGCTTGGTAATAACGCAGAAATAATAAGAAGTAAACGTAACAAAAAAAACTAATTCGATGAATAGAAAGTAGAATAGCAGCGTAGTGAAAGGTAAACCGCCAACTCAAATACCTATCGGAACTGTGTCGAGCATTGCCAAGTTCTGAAATTTTCCGCAATTAATTTCTGTATAACGAATGTGTATACAAGACATGCGTGCATCTTGGTAGTGACACCGCCTCTGAAAGTTTACCTGACGCTGTTCGCTAACCGATAGATTAGGCTAATGCCTGACAACTATCGAATTTCCCACGAAATAATCATTCACTATGGTAGAATAACGCGCCCCATTCAAAAACCGCGCTCTAATCCCATCGTCCCCGAGTAAATTCGTTGGAGGACTCCATCCCCGCAAAATGAGGGCGGAGCCCGTCCCCCAAAGATGGCGGGGAGAGATGTGCATGCCGGGGATGACTCGGGGTTGTCCCCATCCCCGCGCGGGGACGCTCGGGGAGAGGTATGCATACGGCCCACTCATTCACTCGGGGGCTACGGCCGCCGCAACATTGGCCACCGAGCCGCGCCTCCGATCAGCGCATCGATGTCGAAAGGTGCGCGGATCGGCGTCCTCGGGTAAAATCTATCGGTCCCCGGCCCCGTGCGGTCCAAAATTTGTCTATAAGCGGCTCAAAAACTGCTCATGTCCATTTTTGGCGTTTCCGGATTCGCACAGACGACCCGGGGACATCCGACAAGTATCACCCACGGGGGGGGGGGTGACACCACCGCCACGGTCCACAGTGGGGTGCACCCACCATGGACCGTGGGGACAGGGCACCACGATTGGGTACCCCCCCCAGCCGCGGGGAGATCCCCTCGGCGACCAAAATTATCCCTCCGGTGTCCGGTTGATCTTCTAGAAAGTAACTCGAGGCCGCCTTCCTGGTCCGGCTCCATAGAGCCGACTGAGACACACGGTAAGATGAGGAGCCTTTTATATCAGCAACATTGTTAATACCTTTGTCTAAACATGTTTATGATCCCGAGCAACTGCATAGGGGCGCGGATGGCTGCGACTGCCGATGTGTGGAGACGCGTCGCGGTCGGGAACGAGCGCGGATGGCCGAATGACTCTCTCAAGGTCAGCGGATTGCCGTTTCGGCCTCAAAAGTGTGGCGGGCCGTCCCCCTCAGCGCCTGAGCAGCAGTGCGTTTTCGCGCCGCGGCCCCTCGCGCGAATCGGGACTCCCTCTCCACCTCCTACGCTCTGGTCGCGGCTGATGAGCCTCGCAGGATTGCGCCCGACCCTGAGCGCGAGAAGCGCAATCCTTGCCTGAGTAGCTGCAGAGCGGAATTCCATTCCGATAAGAACAGTAAATTTCGCTTCGAAATAGAGGGTACTCACCTGGGCTGGGATTCATGAACGCTAAACCGGGGGTCCCAGCAGGGTTTGGTTTGAAACGTTCGCAAACCAACGATTCATCATCGCTGGGTTTGGTCAGGACCAGGGATGAGCGGAGTTCCGCGTTTCGCGTTCCGAAACCCGCAGTTTCGCGCGTTTTTGGCATTCCGCGTTCCGCATTCCGAAAACCGCAGAAAACGCCGCGGAGTGCGAAAATATCATGTCATCTGGGACGTAAGAAAACCCTAGATGATTTCTGAATTTTTCCGCGTTTCGCGTTCCGAAAACCGCATTTCCGCGCATTTTCAGGCGTTTCGCGCCCGATTTTCGAAACCCGAGAAAAAAATTTTTTGTTCCGAAAACCGATTTCCGAAATTTCATATTTTTATTCCGCTCATCCCTGGTCAGGACTGGGCTACGCCTGGATCTCATGTAACCGCACCTCCGAGGTGGAGTGTTTGGTTCGGTTCGGACCCAGCTGGGGCAGCTAACCAAACCAAACTCTGGCGGGACCCGATGCGTTCATGAATCCCAACCCAGAATGTCTTATCCGATGTTTTATTTCGTTCACTGAAGCAGTTGCGCGCGCAAACCACACCCGCGGCCTTCCACACATGAGCTCGCTCGCCGTGGTCACGGCTGTGGCACTCGCGACTAAATCTCTGATCCTCGGGACGAGTTGTGGGGGCGAGGCAGGGGTGGAGCGTGTAAACTCGCCCATTGCTGCCGAGATGTCGTACGTTCGTGCCGTGGCAGTGTGGAGGAAAGAAGATCGCCTCCGTGCAAACCGACGTCATCCCCTCCACAAAGAGGGTTTTTGTCATGGGAGAGGTGCTGGCCGGCCGCAACTCTCCTTCGGATTCTCCTACAAAGGGCCGGCGTGGATAGGAATCCTGGACCCGCTCAGAAGTACCAATGCGCCACGTGCGGAGAGGATGTAAACTGGAGACATACCAGCGTCCAGTGCTTCGGATGCCAAAGGTGGGTGCATCTCTCCTGTTCGGGTCTCAGTTCTGTGAGGCATCATAACTCATCTTTTCGTTGTGTGTTATGCTCCTCACCTTCCATCTCAGATTCCTCTATCTCAAATCGCCCCCTTTCCATTGTGCATATCAATCTAAACGGCCTTCGTGCCAAGCTTTCTGAACTCTCTCTCTTTGCACGTACTTACCATCCAGACGTAATCATGGTTCAAGAAACCAAGCTCTCTCCATCCCCCACCTATCCTCATCCCAATATCCCAGGCTATACTTCTTACCATGCTCCAAGGTCATCTCTCGGCGGTGGAGTCTCTACTTTCGTTCTATCTTCACTTCCCTCACACCTCATTCCCAGCACCCCCACGGACGGTACTCTCGAGTGTCTCCCAATCCATCTCCCCCTAAAAACACCCCTTTCTCTTTTCAACATATACATTCCACCTACAACTTCATGCCCTTCATCTTACAATCCTATCCCACTTCTCAAGCAGCTGAGCGACTGCTCCTCTCATCCTCGGTCGTTTTCGCGGGTGATTTCAACGCTCACACCTTTTGCTCGTCTCTCGGTCCTGATGTTAGAGGAAATGACGTCGAAGAATGGGCAGATGAGTGCGACCTGGTCATTCTAAACGATGATCAGCCCACTCGTCTCCCTGCCAGCGGCCGATCTTCTAGCCCAGACATATCTCTTGTCTCGTCCAACCTTTCTAGCTGCTGCTCATGGTCTACCTCGACTACTCTGCCAAGTGACCACGTTCCTGTCTTTGTCCACATCGATCTATCCAATTCTCTCGCTCCCTTTTCTGGTGTTCGCCAACGTTCTTATCTTAATTTAGGCCGAGCAGACTGGCGCCTGTTCAGTGAAGTTGCGCTTCGCCTATCGGCAGATTACCCGTGGAATGGAAGCGTGCACCAGAAGGAGTGCCATCTATCTGACGCAATCCGCAAGGCCATGAATGCGGCTATCCCTATCGGTCGCGTCAAGACGTTCTGTCCAAATGTCAACAGGGAAATCCTCGACAAAATTAGAACGAGAGATGCGAGGAGAGCGGTTAATCATCTGGACCCCGTGGTTGCTGAGCTTGACAGTGAGATCAAAAAGGATTTGGACAGACACAAGAAAGAAGAGTGGAGAAGTTCACCGGACAGATGGACTTTAAGACGGACAGTGCAGCTACTTGGAAGGTTTTACGGAAGCTTTCGGGTAAAAAGCTCACCCGCCACCGTCTCCACTATCGAATTCGACAACGGCGTATTCAAATCAGGAAAGGAAGCCGCTTATGCGCTCGGGAAAATTTTTTCATCACCAGTGCTAAACGAGGTCCGCAGAATAGAGTGACTGTAAGAGAGCTGTGCCGCCTCCCGCTTATGAGCACGGCCGAAGCGTTTACTACGACGCAAATTGAGAAGATTATAAAGGAAATGCGGAACTCTAGAGCTATTGGTCCTGATGGGATATGTCCTGCTGTCTTGAAGAAGATACCCACTGACTTACTACCGCTCCTCACTGATGTGATAAACTCCTCGTTCATGTCGTGTACTATCCCGCAGAATTGGAAGATGGCAAACGTCGTTCCGCTGCCCAAGCCTGGCAAGCCCCAAGCTTCAGTCAAGGGATATCGGCCCATTAGCTTGTTGTCTTCTTTTTGCTAAAGTAGCTGAAAAGCTGATCGTCGAAGACCTGGCCGAGCACAACGAGAGGCAGGTGTTTCAGCATGGATTCAGAAAAATGCATTCCACCACGACAGGTTTGTAAGAAGTTACGAGCGAGGCAATTGAGGGGTTCAACGCGTATAAGCCGGGAAAGAACTGTAACTGTAGCAGTTGCCTTGGATCTCACTAAGGCTTTCGACACAGTGAATCTTGGTATCTTATCAAACAACTTACTGGAGTCATCAATCCCGCCATGGCAAAAGCGCTGGATAGCTGCATTCACTAAGGGAAGACGGGCTAGAGTGATGTTCCAGAATCATGTCTCAAACAGCATTCCGATTGCAGCTGGAGTCCCACAGGGCGGTGTATTGTCGCCTGCTCTCTTCAGTCTGTACCTCGAAGATATGCCCGCCCCACCCCAAGATATCAAGGTGGTCGCTTACGCTGATGATATGACTGTCTTGTGTCGTGATCGGGACATAAATGTGGCCGCCGCTAAGATTAACGGGTACTTGACCGCACTGAAAAGCTTCTTCGACCGCAAAATGCTGAAGATTTCTGCGTCAAAGTCATCGGTATCCGTACTCACGATCGTTTGCCTGCCGCCCGCTTCCCAAAACTTCTCGGACTCGTACTCGATCCATCGCTCAAATTCCATAAGAACACGGAACAGAAGCAGGCTATCGTTAAAGCGAAGCTTAACGTGCTTAGAGCCCTGGGCGGTACAACATGGGGTAGTAGCAAAGAAAGCATTATTACAACGTATAAGGCTATTCTCCAGCCTGCACTGGAATACGGCGCCCCAGTTTGGCAGCATCTAGTTTCGGAATCCTCTTGGACTAAGATGCAACGCATACAGAATGCGGCTCTTCGAATCGCCACCGGGTGTGCAAGAAGTTCCCCGGTCGATCACTTGCATGCTGAGACCCGCTTATTACCAGTAAGGGAGCACTGTGAGCTCCAGGCCCAACAATTTTTCATCAACATTGTCAAACAACCAAATCACCCCTCTTGGAGAGTGCTAAACCCCGTCAGAGAAAGAAAGATCAGAAAGCCATTCGCCGATGCTCCCAGCAAAGTCAATCTGCAGAGATGGCACGACTCACAGCAAGAACGACTCCGTCTATTGCGCGAGGAGCATACTCCAGTTTGTACGGTGTCATCTGGAAAAAGGCGGTCATTAATCCCATATTGGGGTAGTGCCGCCCCAAAGTCTGCACATCCGAGGCTCAACTCGGAAGAAGGGCCAGGTGCACGCTCGCATCATTACGCTGTGGTCACTCTACAATGCTAATGTCTTATGTCAGCAGGATTGACAGCAGTAAATCTGATGTGTGCCCGGACTGCGGTACCATCGGCCACGATACCGCACATTTATTCAACTGTCCGGAGAGACCTACCACGCTGACCGTAATGGACTTATGGACAAATCCGTTACTGGTCGCCCAGTTCCTCAACCTATGACAAAACCCTCAATGTGGCTGCAAAGAAGAAGAAGAAGAACTCGCCCATTCCTATCGGGCCCAACACCATTACGGTAGCTTCTGCCCGCCCTTTAATCGATGCCGTTAGGGAAAACAGCTGATTCGTGCGCGAGCGACATCGGTTAAAGGGCGGGCAGAAGCTACCATAATGGCGTTGGGTCCCGCTAGGAATGGGCACTATGAATAAAAGAGAACGGAGTTGTGAAAAACTAAGAAGGATCGAAATATGATAGAGGATATATTCACCGTGTGGTCAGTTTTTTTGGGTGCTGAGACTGTGTAGTTACCTAGCTTCTACGCTGTCATGTATGGCATTTTCCTATCTACCCTCTAAAATGTCGTATTTCACATCATTCGAGGCGCGAGCGGCGCGCGCGATGCCTCAGCCTCCGTCTGCCCTCCGCTCTCTCACTGTCTCTAACCTCCGCACCAGCACGCGTAGGAGCCATGTGAATTTTGCCGTTTCATAGCCTGTATGTCATGTTTTCAGCTAGGCAACTTTCATAGTCCTCACCGCAAGCGCGGTGGACTATGAAGGTTCCTACCGCGCGGCAAGAACTTTCATAGTCCACCAGCACCGCTAGCGGAGCCGCCCAAACCGCCTTGGCGGTTTCACCGTTTCAATCAATACTTGCTTCTCGATTTGAGTCCACTCCAGCATAAATAATTCTGGGACTATCCTGCGCTACCGCATACACAAATGCAAGCCAGGAATTTCTGTGCATGTCGTGGTTAAGGCCCGACTTCTACCCACAACGCCATGGTGGTGCCGCCGGAGATTTCATAGTGGCTTCCCACTCGTCCAACGCGGTGAAAAGTTTCATAGTCCATCGCTCGTCACGCGCGTGTCGCGCTTGCGGTGAGGACTATGAAAGATGCCTTACATAGGGCTTCAACGCTGTCTGAATTTTCTGTTTAAATCTGCCGATGATTACAGGCTCCATCCGCATCCATGCTGCGCCTGGTTGGTCTAGTTGTAGTATTCGCAATCGCTTCACTAGTACTGTACCTTATATGGGGTGGTGCTCCACCTTCGGCCTCTCCCCAACAGCTGGCATTTCCTAGAGATCTCGACTCTCTCCGGGAGCTCGCTGATTCACTTGAGGACTACAAGTGAGTGTTCAATTCATTCCATTTACACTGTCAAACACGTGTCCAAGCCGTGTGACCCGGCTTTTTCTAGCAAATTCTTGGGAAAAATAGAAACTGGCCGTCAATTATGGAGCGACGTCCGCCGCAGAGGCGTAAGGCCTCGGCATAGTGGCAAAGGTGCGAGGGAGCGAGCGATTGTGGGGCGTGGTCTTAGAAATTTGCGGGCAACCCCGCAGAGTGTGATTTCGGATAGGGCGCGGATGCAATTTAGAGACTTTCGTTTCATCGTTTTGGGGAGATTTGATTCCGAAACTGTGGTTTCCACTATTTTCCTGTTGACTTTTCTAATTTTGTAATCCCTTCACGTAACCGGGTGTGACACATATTTGTTCATTTTAACCTCATGGCAGGGGCACGCAGGCAAACAGAACAACGAAAAAAAATGAAATGCTCGTACAATTGGAGCACCCCGTACTTGAAGCTCTAGCAGAAAGAGCGGCCATCTGTCCCTTGTTCCTGAGATTGAAGTGGGACAGCCTGCTCTTGAAAATTGAAAAACTTTTGGCGTCAACGATTTCCAGAGGTAGTTTGTTCCAAATTGGGATGACCCTAAACCCAAACGAATGCAGCACGTTAGATTTGGGTGGTGGCCATCGTGTATCAACACTCCTGAGGAGGCGGGAGAAACAGGGGAGGAGCGAGGGTCCTGATTGGACGCAACAGCCGGGGGCCGGGGCTAGCCCGTGTTGCGTCCAATCACGAACCTCGCTCCTCCCCCGTTTCTCCCGCCTCCTCAGGAAGGTGTTGATACACGATGGCCCACCACCCGTTAGATTTCTATGTGAATCTACGTTCGAGCTGAAAAGCGTGTTGGCGGGAGCGAGTACAGCGGCGGGTGAACGCGAAAACGCTTTCAAATGAGATGTCGCAGAGGCCGTTAACGATTTTGTAACATAAATGTAAGTCGAACTCAGTTCTCCGATATCGTAGGGTTTCGATCCCCAACATTTCAAGCCTAGTATAGTCTGGTACTTCTCGCGTAGGAAATACTTTGACAATAACGCGTTTTGAGTACCGCCTTTGCACGCAGGGTTCGGCGCGGGGTGTGGATATCCGCACCGGGGGTCTGAGATGCTCAAGCTCGGAGGTAGGGGGGTCTGAGCTCCACCGGGAGACCAGGTGAACATTCTGACCGGGGGCAAGTTAACTGTTTAAATTTTCTTGCGAAGAATTCGATAATACCGTCCATTTAACATGGAACCTTGTTGTAATTAGGTTTTCGTAAAGGTTACACTTATAGTAAAGGTTCTCCTACGGTTGAATATACGGCACATAGGCTCTGGGCGTGTATACAGGATAGCTGCGTATTGAATTGTAATAAGTTGCGCTTGGAAGCTTCGGAACGGGGCGGCTGCCGAGATGTCGTACGTTCGTGCCGTGGCAGTGTGGAGGAAAGAAGACCGCCTCCGTGCAAACCGACGTCACCCCTCCGAGAAGATGGTTTTTGTCATGGGAGAGGTGCTGGCTGGCCGCAGCTCTCCTGAGGATTTTACTACAAAGGGCCGTCGTCGAGAGGAATCCAGGTCCAGCGCAGAAGTACTATGTGCCACCTGCAGCTAGGATGTTACCTGGCATAAAACAAGTGTCCAGCGCTTCGGATGCCAAAGGTGGGTGCATTTCTCCTGTTCGGGCCTCAGTTCTGTGAGGCATCATGACTCATCCTTTCGTTGTGTTCTATGCTCTGCCGCCAGCAACTCTGATTCCTCAATTACCAACCGCCCCCTATCCATTGTTCACATTAATCTCAACGGCCCTCTCACCAAATTGTCTGAACTCTCTATTCGCACGTTCTCATCACCCGGATGTTATCATGGTTCAAGAAACCAAGCTCTCTCTTTCTACCACTTATCCCCAGCCTAACATTCCGGGATACACCGCCTATCACATGCCAAGGTCTGCTCTTGGGGGCAGAGTGTCTACTTTCGTGCAATCTGCTTTACCTTCTCATATTATTCCTAATACTCCTAAGGACGGTAATCTCGAGTACATTCCTGTCTACCTCCCCCTCAAAACCCATTTATCTCTATTTAACATCTATATTCCCCCTGTAACATCTTGCCCCGCGTCTTACAATCCTATACCTCTTCTTAAGCAGTGGCACGACTGCTCGCTCTCCCCATCAGCTGTCTTTGCGGGTGACTTCAATGCTCACACGTTCTGTTCTGCTCTTGATTCTGACGCCAGAGGGGAAGATGTCGAAGAAGTGTGGTGCTGCCGAGATGTCGTACGTTCGTGCCGTGGCAGTGTGGAGGAAAGAAGACCACCTCCGTGCAAACCGACGTCAATCCCTCCGCAGAGAGGGTTTTTGTCATGGGAGAGGTGCTGGCTGGCCGCAGCTCTCCTGAAGATCCTACTGCAAAGAGCCGGCGTCGAGAGGAACCCAGGACCCTCGAAGAAGAAGAAGAAGTACCCATGTGCCACATGCGACAGAGATGTCACTTGGAATGGAACCAGCGTCCAATGTTTTGGATGCCAAAGGTGGGTGCACTTCTCTTGTTCGGGTCTCAGCTCTGTGAGGCACCACGATTCTTCCTTTCGTTGTATTGTGTGCTCCGCCTCCAGTAACTCAAATTCCTCATCTACCAACCGCCCCCTCTCTTTTGTACATGTTAATCTCAACGGCCTTCGCGCCAAGCTTTCTGAATTATCTCTCTTTGCCCGTACTCATCACCCGGATGTTATCATGGTTCAGGAAACCAAACTCTCTCCCTCTGCTACCTCTCGACATCCAAACATCCCGGGCTATACTGCTTTTCATACTCCTAGGTCATCTCAGGGAGGCGGAGTCTCTACTTTTGTTCTGTCGTCTCTTCCCTCTCACATCATTCCAAACACTCCAGTGGATGGCACTCTCAAGTACAGTTCACCTCCGCACTGCCGTTCAGTCCGCAAAGTGCACGCTGATTGCGAAATCGTGCTGCGGCGCGGTTGCAAGTATCCTCGGACAGGGGTGTAGGATCACCCGGGCGGTGAGATCACCCGGACATCAAAGGAGAAAACCGCCCGGGTGATCCCACATCCCTGTCTGAGGATACTCCCAACCGCGCCGCAGCACGATTTCGCAATCAGCGTGCACTTTGCGGACTGAATGGCAGTGCGGAGGTGAACAGTACATCCCCATCCATCTACCTCTAAAAACTCCACTTTCTCTTTTCAATATATACATTCCTCCTCCTACATCCTGTCCACCAACCTACAACCCTATCCCTCTACTCAAGCAGCTGTGTGACTGCTCTCTATCTCCCTCAATTGTCTTTGCGGGTGACTTCAATGCTCACACGTTCTGCTCGTCGCTTGACTCTGATGCTAGAGGTAATGACGTCGAAGAATGGGCGGACGAGTGCGATCTGGTTATCCTTAACGATGACCAGCCCACTCGTCTCCCTGCCTACGGCCGATCTTCCAGCCCAGACATCTCCCTTGTCTCTTCTAATCTCTCTAATGCCTGCTCTTGGTCTACATCCACAACTCTTTCCAGTGATCACATTCCGGTCTTTGTCAATATCGATCTCTCTAACTCTCTTGCTCCCTATACAGGTGTTCGTCATCGTTCTTATCTCAATTTAGGCCTTGCAGACTAGAGCCTGTTCAGGGAGGTTGCACTCCGCCAAGCAGCCGAATATCCGTGGAATGGCAATATACACCAGTAGGAGCGCCACTTCTCTGATGCCATCCGGAAGGCGATGAAAGCTGCGATCCCTGAAGGTCGTGTCAAGACCTTCTTTCCCAATGTCACCAGGGAGACACTGCAGAAGATAAGGACAAGGGACGCAAAGAGAGCTGCTGATCATCTTGACCCAGACATTGCCGAGCTGGATAATGAGATCAGGATGGACCTTGATAGGCACAAGAAAGAATCTTGGGAAAAGATCACTGAGAAGACGAACTTCAGGAGTGATGCTACAGCAACGTGGAAGGCTTTGAAAAGGATCTCCGGAAAGTACACCTCCGCGAACAATTCCACGATTGAATTCGACGGCGGAGTCTTTAAGTCAGGGAAAGAGGCCGCAAATGCTCTTGGGAAGCATTTTTTCATATCTAAAACAAAAAGAGAGAAGCAGAATAGAATAACTGTTCGAGAACTCTGTAAATTGCCACTCATGGCTGAAGATGATGCAATCACGCCCGCTCAGGTCGAGAAGGTTATCAAGGAAATGGGTAACTCGAAGGCAGTAGGGCCAGATGGTTTGAGCCCAGCAGTTCTAAAGAGACTGCCAAGTGAACTACTACCCCTGCTCGCTGACGTCATTAATACATCGTTTCGGACCTGTACATTACCTCAAGATTGGAAAGTAGCACGCGTCATCCCATTGCCGAAGCCGGGTAAATCACCATCCACCGCAAAAGGTTACAGGCCAATCAGTCTTCTCACCTATTGCCAAAGTTGCGGAAAAATTGGCTGTGGAGGAGCTTGCTGAACATAATAGCAAACAAAAGCATCAACATGGTTTCCGTAAGCTACATTCCACCACTACGGCCCTGCTGGAAATTGTTAGCTATGTTTTGGACGGCTTCAATGCCATGAAACCTCAGCGAACCGTAGGTGTAGCCCTCGATCTAACGAAGGCTTTTCTTCTTCTTTTTCTTTGCAGCCGCAGGAAGGTTTTTGTCAAAGGTTCAAGAAACGGGCGACTGAAACCGGATTCGTCCACAAATCCATTGTTGTAAGAGTGGTAGGCCTCTTTGGGCATTCGAATAGGTGTTCAGTTGTGTGGCCACGGCTACCACAGTCCGGGCACTCGTCCGGCTTACTGCGATCGATCTTATGCAAGAATGACATCAGCATAGGGGAATGACCGCAGCGTAACGAGGCAAGGGTACTTCTAGCCCGCCTACCGAGTTCCATCTCGGTGTCGCTGACTATGGGTGGTGCGACCCCCAATATGGGATTGACGGTCATCCTACTCAAGTGATCCCTGACGAACTTGGTGTGCTCCGCACGTAAAAGACGCAGACGATCCAGTTGGGAGTCCGTCCATCTTTGTATATTAACTTTCTCGGGAGCATCCGCAAAAGGCCTTCTGATATGTCTCTCTCTAGGCTTTTGACACTGTAAATCTGGGCATTTTGTCGGAGAGCCTGTTAAGGTCTACCATTCCGCCCTGGCAGAAGCGGTGGATAACCGCGTTCACCAAAGGACGTCGGGCAAATGTGCTATTTCAAGGGCACGTCTCCAATAGCATCCCAATTGCCGCCGGCGTACCTCAAGGAGGAGTTCTATCGCCTGCTCTTTTTAGTCTGTATATTGAAGATGTACCCGTTCCATCCCAAGACATCAAGGTCGTTGCATATGCGGATGATATTACTATACTATGCCGGGATCGCGACATAAATGTAGCTGCCAGTAAGATCAATGACTACTTGATCGAGTTGAAATGTTTTCTCGATAGCAAGATGCTTACGGTCTCTGCCGCTAAATCATCCGTCACCGTCTTTTCCACTGATCCTGCGGAGCACAGTACTCATCCCATGGTGAAATGGGACGAAACTCGCCTGCCGGCCGCCCGATTCCCTAAGCTGCTCGGACTCGTGTTGGACCCTTCGCTGAGGTTTCATAAGAACACTGAGCAGAAGCAAGCTGCAGTGAAAACAAGACTTAACGTCCTACGTGCTCTCGGCGGAACGTCCTGGGGGTGCAGTAAAGAAACGATCCTGACCACGTACAAGGCCATCGTACAGCCCGCCCTGGAGTATGCTGCACCAGTCTGGCAGCATAGCGTATCGGACACATACTGGTCCAAGCTGCAGCGCATCCAAAATGGAGCATTGCGAATCGCAACAGGCTGTTCTAAAAGCTCTCCAGTAGAGCACCTACATGCCGAAGCTCGCATCCTGCCAGATAAGGACCATTGCCAACTCCACGCACAGCAGCTGTACATAAACATTCTGAAGCAGCCAAATCATCCATCGCGAAGAGTATTAGACCCCTTGAGAGAGAGAGAGGTATAAGAAAGCCGTTTGCTGATGCTCTCACGAAAATCAATATACAGAGATGGACCAACGCAAAACAAGAACGCCTTCGTCTCTTACGTGCGGAGCATACCCAATTCGTCAAGGATCACTTGTGCAAGTCCGCCGTAAACTCCATTTTGGGAGTCGTGCCGCCTAAGGTCAGCGAAACCGAGATGGAACTCAGTAGGCGTGCCAGGTGCACCCTTGCCTCGTTGCGCTGCGGGCACTCCCCCATGCTTATGTCTTATTCACATAAGATCGATAGCAGCAGACCTGACGACGGGAATTGTGGTAATAAAGGGCATACTACTGCGCACATTTTCAACTGCCCTATGAGACCGACTTCGTTAACGACAATAGATCTTTGGACGAATCCTACGCTGGTGGCCCAGTTCCTGAATCTATGACAGGACCCTCTCTGTGGCTGCAGAAGAAGAAGAAACAGTTGTTGCAGATGGCGAAATCGTAGCTGTAGCGTCTGTCACTAATACATGTTGATACGAGCGTAGACTCCTCGCCGTCCTAGGACGTGCTGCATGCGCCAACGATTGAGCGTTGTATGCCTGCGTTCAAGTGTTGTGGGTCAGCGTTTCAGCGACGTGACGCTTGCCGTAAGTCGTTAGCTATTGACGGAGCCTTAAAGGCAGTGTCTTCTTCTTCTTTGCAGCCACTGAGAGGGGTTTCGTCACAAGTTGAGAAACTGGGCGACCAGCACTGGATTCGTCCACAAGTCTATTGTAGTGAGCGTTGTTGGCTTCTTCGGACAGTCAAATAGGTGTTTAGTGTCGTGGCCTTGGTTTCCACAGTCCGGGCACACGTCAGGCTGACTATTGTCGATCCTGTGCAGGTAAGACATAAGCAATGGAGAATGTCCGCAGCGCAACGAAGCGAGGATACACCTGGCGCGCCTACCGAGCTCGGACTCGGTATCACATACCCTGGGCGGCACATCACCGAGAATAGGGTTGACGGCCGCTTTGGCGAGATGATCCTTCACAAAACCGGGTGTGCTCCGCGCGTAAGAGACGGAGCCGTTCTTGATTCGAGTCGGTCCATCTCTGTACATTCACTTTGTTCGGAGCATCGGCAAACGGCACTCTGATCGATCTCTCTCACGGGATTTAATAGTCTTCTCGACGGATGATTAAGGTTGCTTAAGGACATTAATAAACATCTGCTGAGCCTGGAGCTGACAATGCTCTTTCACTGGCAAGATACGGGCCTCGGCGTGAAGGTGCTCAATCGGTGAGCTTTTTGCACATCCAGTGGCTATTCGTAGTGCAGCATTCTGAATTCGCTGCATCTTAGTCCAGGAACTGTCCGACACGATGTGCTGCCAGACAGGTGCAGCATACTCCAATGCAGGCTGCAGAATAGCTCGATATGTCGTCAAGATTGTCTCTCTGCTGCCACCCCAGGACGTTCCTCCTAGAGCTCTCAACACATTAAGCTTTGCCTTGATAATTGCCTGCTTCTGTTCAGCATTTTTGTGAAACTTCAGCGATGGGTCCAAAACGAGGCCCAGCAGTTTAGGAAATTGCGCTGTAGGCAAGAGGTCACCATCCCACCTGACAACAGGTTGGGCGCTGTGTTCCTTTGGGTCAGATGTGAATACCGAGACAGAAGACTTCGCCGCGGAAACTGTGAGCATCATACTATCGAGAAAGTTTTTAAGCTCGACGAGATAGTCGCTGATCTTGTTTGCGGCTACCTGTATGTCACGATTACGGCACATGATGGTGATATCGTCGGCATACGCAACAATTTTTATGTCTTCAGGAGGCTCGGGTAGGTCTTCAATATACAGGCTGAAGAGGGCAGGTGACAAAACTCCACCCTGCGGCACACCGGCTGCTACAGGTATACTATCGGAGACGTGATTCTGGAATAGCACTTTGGCCCGACGACCTTTCGTAAACGCTGCTATCCAACGCTTCTGCCACGGTTGCAGCGAGGACTTCAATAGTTTCTCGGACAAAAGTCCTAGGTTAACAGAATCAAATGCTTTGGTTAGATCGAGGGCAACGGCCACTGTTCTAAGAGGCTTTCTGAAATTGAACCCATCGACCGCATAGCTGACAATCTCCAGAAGGGCAGTGGTGGTGGAGTGAAGCTTTCTAAACCCATGTTGATGTTGCTGTGCCTCATTCTGCTCTGCCAGGTCCCTTACGATTAGCTTTTCGGCTACTTTCGCGATCGGTGATAACAGGCTAATAGGGCGATAGCCCTTCACCGTGCTTTGCGATTTGCCTGGCTTAGGCAGGGGTATCACATTGGCGGTCTTCCATGCTTGTGGTAGAGTGCAGGTTCGGAAAGAAGTGTTTATGATATCTGCGATCATCGGTAGAAGTTCCGTGGGAAGCTTCTTCAAGATGGCTGCTGAGATACCATCAGGTCCGAGAGCCTTCGAGTTCCGCATTTCCTTGATAGCCTTCTCCACCTGAGCAGGAGTAAAGGCCTCAGTGGCGTTCATCAGCGGCAGACGGCTTAGTTCTCTTACCGTGACTCTGTTTTGTAAGCCACGCTTGGTACGTGTGATGAAGAAATTTTTGCCAAGAGCATATGCGGCAGCCTTTCCTGATTTGAAGACGCTGTTATCGAACTCTATGGTAGAGTTCGAGGAGGGGGCGCACTTGCCAGATATCTTCCTCAATACTTTCCACGCAGTTGTTCCGTCGGTTTTAAAAGTTCAACCTTTCAGTGAACTTCTCCCAACTGTCTTTCTTGTGCTTGTCCAGATCCTTTCTTATCTCTTCATCCAGCTTGGCCACCTCAGGGTCCAAATGATTCTCAGCTCTCTTTTCATCTCTTGTCCTGATCTTCTGTAGAATCTCCCTGGTGACATTAGGGTAGAAACTTTTCACACGTCCTTCAGGTATGGCCGCTTTTGTAGCCTTCCGGATGGCGTCAGATATGTGATGCTCTTTCTGGTGCACATCGCCATTCCATGGATACTCAGCTGCCTGGCGGAGCGCAACCTCTCTGAACAGGACCCAGTCAGCAAGGCCTAAATTGAGATAAGAACGTTGGACGAATACCAGTATAAGGGCAAGAGAGTTTGAGAGATCAATATGGAGAAAGACGGGAATGTGGTCGCTGGGAAGAGTTGTGGAAGTGGACCATGTGCAAGAATTAGAAAGATTGGATGAAACGAGGGAGATGTCCGGGCTAGAAGGTCGGCCGTAGGAAGGGAGACGAGTAGGCGGATCATCGTTGAAGGTAAGCAGATCAACACTCCTCAGCCCATTCCTCGACGTCTTCCCCTCTGGCGTCGGACTCAAGCGCAGAACAGAACGTGTGAGCATTGAAGTCACCTGCAAGAGACAGCTGATGGGGAGAGAGAGCAGTCATGCAACTGCTTAAGAAGAGGTATGGGGTTGTAGGTTGAGGGACAAAAAAGTGGTAGGAGGGATGTAAATATTAAATAGAGATAGTGGAGTTTTAAGAGGGAGGTGAACGGGAACGCACTCGAGAGTACCGTCCTTAGGAACATTTGGAATTAGATGAGAAGGTAAGTTAGAAAGCACAAACGTAGAAACTCCGCCTCCAAGAGCTGTCCTTGGGATGTGATAGGCAGTGTAGCCTGGAATGTTTGGTTGGGGATAAGTGGTAGAGGGAGAGAGTTTGGTTTCTTGAACCATAATAACATCCGGATGATGAGTACGTGCGAAGAGTGAGAGTTCAGACAATTTGGTGCGAAGGCCGTTAAGATTTATATGTACAATAGAGAGGGCGGTTGGTGAATGAGAAATCAGAGTTGCTGGGGCGGAGCACAGAACACAACGGAAGGATGAGTTGTGATGCCTCACAGAACTAAGACCTGAACAGGAGAAGTGCACCCACCTTTGGCATCCAAAGCATTGGACGCTTGTTCCATTCCAGTTGACTTTCTTGCTGCAGGTGGCACATTGATACTTCTGCACAGGTCCAGGATTCCTCTCGACGCCAGCCCTTTGTAGTAGAATCTTCAGGAGAGCTGGGGCCAGCCAGCGACTCTCCCATGACGAAAACCCTCTCGGTGGAGGGAGTGATGTCGGTTTGCACGAAGGTGATGTTGTTTCCTCCACACTGCCACGGCACGAACGTACGACATCTCGGCAGCTAAAGGCAGTGTTCACGATAAATTGCGATTCTGCCTCAATCACTATTAATCCTTTTATTTTCTCTCCTATAGAAAAGTCGACAGGTTCCCCCATCGCCAACACTGCCCTCAATCGTGCTTAGGGTTCGGCGTGAGGTTTGATATATCACAGAGGGGTTCGCACCCGTCGACCAGGGTACGGCACAAGGTATGGACAAGGCCAATTTCGCTCAGAGTCCCCCCCCCCCTCCAGGATCAAAAATTTGGCGAGTTTCTCAGACTCCCCCTCCCCAGAAACGTTATTTGGCCAGTTTTTTTTTCGTTGTAAAACAGTTTATACCCCCATTCAGTATTGTCCACTTGGTGGCCCGGCAGGGCCTCAGACCCCCTTCACCCCAGATCTGCTCACCACCCCCTTGAGGATATCCACACACCGCGCCGTACCCTGCCGTCGACGTCCGGTGGGGGGTCGGACCTTCGACCAATCAAGAATCAAGATGGCCTTCTGTCAGGGGTGGGGGAGACGTTTAGAGAGCCATACCGTTAGTATAAAATATAACGGCAAAATGAGATCACAGTAAGAGGTCAAAATAACACTGGAGCTCATATTGAGAGAGCAAAATGAGATAGGAGATCAAAAAAGAAACTGAATAGTGAGAGACAACTGCGAAAAACAAATGAGGCAGGATATGAAATGGAGTTGTAAAAATGATGCAGAATGTCACAAGAAGAGTTGACAATTTTTCTAGTGAAGAAAGCATGCGAGACACTAGACGACAGTAGCATGGCCATATTTAATGCTTGCGACATTGAAGCGGAGTCGCTGCTAGGTGACGGGTGTCGCTAAGGCGCTCCTGGATATGTCAGCAGCAGTGGTGTTCAGTACTCGCTGTCATCGAGGTCATTACAAGCGGACTATCACGTCAACAAAATGGTACAGATATTTCGAAAAATCGTAATCTGAGATGCATTTCTAGGCGATTTAGGATTCACAGGTTGGGTCCCGTCAAAGGTCAAAATTCTTGCAAGGCTGGGAAACGACGTATAGTTGACTGTTTGAGAAGAGCATAGCTCAATGTTATATCTCTTCCAATTTACTCCACGAAATTGACTCGTTAGGTCATTTCCAAGATGCAATATTGGCGGAAGCATAAGATTTTTTAAGCGCTGTGGGCACATAGGTGCAGTTTCAGGCACGGAAACTACAATTAAAATATAACTGTCCGCATGTGAAAACGTAGCCAAAATTTCATGGAAGTAGCTTCAAGCCGAACAGCGCTACACTGGGTGGGCGGAGCCTGTTTTTATGGCCTGAGGACAAATAGGTGCGGTTTCGGGCATGAAAACCTCATTTAGTCATTGGCTATCCGGATGTGAAAAGCACCCAAATTTTCATGGACGCAGCTTCAAGCCGAACAGCGCTGCGTAGGGTGGGGTCCATGAAAAAATCGATTGCTGTGAAATAGAAGTATCCTTTATTTCCGAGCTACTCGCAGTCGTATTATCACTATCGTAGATGCGAAGCGGTTGTTTTTCGAAAAAATCAACTATGAAAATGAAGAAATGATTCTCAAAACCGCACCACTCCTAGATAGTGATGCCCAACCCTGCGAGTAGCGGGGAAATGGAGGTTATTTATCGAAGTTTAAATTAAGGAGTTTCGCGTTGCTACAACGTGCGGAAAACCTAGTCTAGGACCCAAGCAACTAATTTAGTTTTTTTGGTCGGTTCAAAACGGTCTTTGAAGACCCATTTTTAGGCGTGATACAATCGTTTGTATCACACCTAAAAATGGGTCTTCAAAGACTGTGTTGAACCGGCTAAAAGAAGTAATTTAGTTATTCGGGTCCAGGACTAGGTTTTCCGCACGTTTTAACAACGCGAAACTCCCCAATTTGAATTTCGATAAATTCTTATAAATATTTCACAGCAATCGATTTTTTCATGGACCCCACCCTACGCAGCGCTGTTCGGCTTGAAGCTGCGTCCATGAAATTTTGGGTGCGTTTTCACATCCGAACAGCAAATTACTAAATCAGGTTTTCAAGCCTGTTTGTCTTCAGGGCATAAAAATAGGCTCCGCCAACCTTACATAGTGCTCTTCGGCTTCAAGCTGCGTTTATGAAATTTCGGGTACGTTTTCACATGTGGACAACCATACATGAGGAGAGACATGCGGATTATCTCGCAAGGGGCGGGGGCTAATCAAATCGCCCGATTTAGGAGGTGGGTCGGACCAAAGTTTGGTTGTATCACACCTCGCGCCGTAGCCTGATCGTGCTTTAAAATATTCCACGGCTAAGCAAAACAATTCGTGAATAATGAATGAGTGAGAAAGAGGAGTTAGGTAAACCATATAATATGTGGTTAGAATTCAACCGTCATTAGCTTGTGTTCGGCATCTTGTGCCATAACCTTTTACGTATATATGTCATTCTGGAGACTGTCTTGATTGACATCTTTCTAAATCGGCAGAAACACCCTTGTTAGCCTGTCTAAGCTGCTGAGTATATGTAATGAAAATATTTTCGAGTTGAATTTCTCGATACATTTTACCATTATCAAGTCATTTTTTTCAGGAATGCGAATTTCGTGTATACTTTGCTACTTTTTAGTTATGCCTATTTCTACAAGCAGACATTTGCTATTCCTGGCTCTTTTTTCTTGGTAAGTGCAATTTCCTCTTGGGAAATAGCCGTTATTTGACTCTTATGGCCTCATCATGGTTCACCCACTCTATCACTCCTCCGTTAGCTGGCGTCTAGTGGAGCGGGATGTCTTCTCAGCCAATACATTGCTATAGGTGCCATAGGAGTTTGCACGGCCTGAACTATGCTTGAGCCACGTCCTCTTCAGGTCAGTTCTCTGGACTTTCCACGATGAAAGGTGCTTCCGCCACATCATACTGTACGGAAGACGGCTAGCGTCCAACCTACACACATTTCCTAACCATTGCAACCTTCTTGTCTGCAGTTGTACTTCAACCATCAGTTGATCCATACAGCTCTTCCTAATACCGTCGTTCACGAATCGTGATCCTAAGGATCTGACGCAACTAGCAGACATCCAGCTTGACAAGGCCTCACTCCAGTATAGTCCATGTTTCTGAACCGTACAGAAGTATAGGAATCATCAGCGCTAGGAACATTCGCATTTTTGTCTTCAATGAAACGTTGGTTCTTCTCTACAGACACCAATCAAGCGAAGCAAACGCATTGGGTGCCTCTCCGATCCTATTGCATTCCTGTGCCGTCTCCGCAACATTCCGTGCATGCTTTACTGATCCAGAGTGTTCGAATTCGTTGGCCTGCTGAAGTCCTGCTATTTCTCTGAGAAGTATTGCCGCGACTGCCCCGGGACTCTACCGCGATCCTGGACTGCCCCGCGACTCCCCCGCAATCCTCTACTCTTTCACGACTCTGCCGGGACTCCCCCGCGACCTCTTCTTGGATGAAGCTTCCGCGACTCCCCCGCGACTCTACGGCTATATCGTCGTATCGATTAAACTCCTGGCGTTCACTCCTATCAATTTCCTCTTTAATGCCCAGCGAGCGGTCGCTGTAATCCCTTCTCTCCTGTTGCAATATCCTCTTTGAATCCAACTCATTTATAACAGTTTGATTGATTCGACCCACCATTTTGAGGCAATCAGCTGTTAAAGAACTCCTAGCCCTCCATTCACTCCATCACATTATCAGAACTAGTAGGATGAACTGCGTCCACGTACATTTTAGCTGAGTAACCTTCGAATTAAGCTTACTCATGCACATAAAACTTGAAGTGCTGAGCGTTTTCCCTGATCTATTTCATTCATTCCTCTGTTCATCGTCATCACCATAAGTCAAGGTCTAGCAGACCGTTTTTGTGTACATCTAAAGAGCTGTGTCCATCCATCATGATCACCAACTTTTTTTTAAAAAAATGTCGAAACTTTTTCCGTCCCGAAATGGATCAATTTTTCTCTACGATTTCTGGAAATGGAATTTTTCAGTAATAAATTGAAATTTCGTACAATTTTCGTATTTACCAACATTTATACGTAATTGCATCTTACGGTTTTTTTTACAATGTTTCACGTAACTTGGATCTAAAAATCGCAAGAAGGCTGGAAACGTAATACATTGAAACGTTCTTTTTGAATTCCATCCTCATAGCTGAGAAATCTGATAATAAACATATCAGCGCAAAACCTCTAAAAAGTATTGTTTCTGTGCAGCGTTGCCGCCTTTTCAGCCAATGACTTGCCTTGGAGACAACGGGGGAGGGAGAAGAGTATAGTTGTACACGAACGAAATTTTCGAAAAATTTTCGAAAGATTTTTCGAATTTTTTTTTCGTTCGTTCGAAATTTCGTCGAACGAAATTTTTTCAAATTTCGTTCGTTCGAAATTTTTTCGAACGAAAATTTTTCGATTTTCGTTCGTTCGAAAGTTTTTCGAACGAAAAAATTTCGATTATCGTTCGCTCGAAATTTTTTCGAACGAAATTTTTTTCAATTTTCGTTCGCTCGAAATCCGATTTTTCGAAATTCGTTCGTTCGGAATTTTTTCGAACGAAAATTTTTCGATTTTCGTTCGTTCGACATTTTTTCGAAATTGTACAACTATAGAGAAGAGGCACTCCGATGTGGGCGGGGCCAAAGAACGCTTGGCGCGCGCACCTTCTCGTTGATAAGGGAAACGAATGGAAGAAATAGTGATCATCTGGGCGAAAGCAGAGACGAAATCGAATAATAGTAAAGCTAATAATTCTAGGAATATCCAAGAAAAACGCATCGCAATTCAAAAGGGACTCGCTCTCGAGAAGGTGCGCGCGCAATGCGCTCTCAGGCCCTTCTTATATCAGAGTGCCTCATCGGGCGCACCCAAGACCCTCAGCCATGAATTTTGTAGTTTTCACTTGATTGTGTAGTAGACCTCGCCTGTATAACACGTGTCAAGCGCGAGATCTCAATTCCTCCAAACAAGCTAGATATAAGGGACAACGACTGGCCCGACCCCTTCGCTCACCACCACGACCACACCACCTTCTTGAATTTTGAACTCGATAACCGCTCGATGGATGTTTGAATTTCAAGGACATTCTGCGATTTTGGGGATACCATCGTGCTCAGCGTGTGATTCACCTCAAGATAAGCATAGGATTTGAAAAATAGTTATGAGGGTGTTCTGTGCCTTTAACTCCTCGTGTGAGCCAATTTGAGTGGGTGCGCAACTTCAGGATTAAATCAATTAGCGGGACTGTAATTGGTTCTCGACTCAGATTTTCAGAGGGTATAATTATCTCCATCGACTCAGAATCTCTCGCACACCCCGCACATCGACTAGATCGCCGCAACGATCTGTGCCTTCATATCCCACATAGAGGAGGGTGAGTAGAGCCATTGGCGTCGATTGGAATGGGACGCTCTTAATCGCTCAGCGATAGGCAAAGATACGAGCAATGTGGTTTTAAGGGGTCGGTCCACAAGCTAAAGAGTTTGACACGCAAACCAAATAATGCACCGGTTAACGGTTTACGACAAAAAATGAGAAAATATGATAAAACTTCTTTATGAGAATATTAACTATTGCAAAAAACAGAACATTGGAGAAATGCACAATACATGAACCTAGGCAACTATTATCACAGAAAACGGCGCCACCGCCAGCAGGGAAAAGAGGAAACGTCGGCTCGTCCACTAGAAATCGAATGATGACCCCATCACTGTCTCGAACCTCATCGACTCTCTCTCACGCGCGCGATCACAGCGCACGTCGCTTGGTGGGCAAGCCGCCTTGACCGCCGCTGTGACCACCACCTCTTGCCGACATCTCCTCCCCCGGCGATGACATCGTCCTCGATGTCAAGCATCTGAAATCTGGGAACACGGGTAATAACGCTCCTGCAGCCTTTTTTCTAGCGGCTTCATACACATACTTAGGTACACCCGCACCAGCGCGACTAGTGAAAAATTGGCCACTGCCTTCAGGTGACCCTGCTTCAATAAAAAGTTTTCCACTGTGAATCATCGAGTTCGCTGTGACAAACACTTGAGCCGCACCATCGTCCAAGCTCTGTAGTACATCATCCAATGATTTCCATAGGTCTGCCACTTCGCGCCACTTCAGGTAGTTCTTCTCATTAACCGGGGGCCAAATTGTCACTATCCTACCACCCGTCTCCATATGTGTTCTTGCCAAATTCAGAAGTCGTTTCGACTTTTCTTCATCCATTCTTGTGTCGATAGGCCAAGTGATCACCCACGTCCTGAAGTCGGACCAATCTACAAGTATCTTGAGGAGACGATCAAACGACAGTCCCAGTTTTGTGACGATGTCGCCTCTTTGTCCGTCCTTTTCCAATGCGAAACCTCCTTCTCCAGCACAGAAACCAACCAGTCCATCTTTTTGCGGTCGCGCTTGCACTGATTCTTCAGTGATCTCCTCTCGAACTGCCTTTAGCGCTTCATCGTAGAAGCTGTCGATGTTCTGTCCACTTACAGAGCTATGCTTCGCAATCTTCTTTGTGTTGGTAATGAATTCGGTCCAATCAATGCATTTCTGGTATGCTAACTTCAGTACGTCCTTCAGCGCTCTTGCGTCGAGATGCACCGCACCGTCTCTGTGCAGCTTGATCTTGTGTCCCAAATCACAGTCTGTCCTGCGGAAAATACTCGTTGCCACCCACGCTTCCCACCGCGTGGAAATCGGTTCCCGTGATACTGCACCAGGAAAGCTACACTGCTCCACTTCCTTGAGCGTGGCTCCGTCCCAGCACCCGTCCGAGCATTTGAACATCAGATGGCCTTTCTCCAGCGGACTGAGTAACGTTGCTCCTCTGAAATACGGAACAATTGATTTACAGACAATGGTTTTTCCAGGTTTTCTACCTCTCTTTCCTCTCTCTGTTTTTGTGCCGACTGGCTGATCGGAAATACAATTAGGCACCACCCTTAGCATGTCAAACTGAACACGAATAGGCTCCGAATTCTCCCCAATTCTTGATATTAGCGCAGAATTTTGGCTTGTTTGCAGCACTCTGAACGGTCCTGCCCATTCACATACAAATTTTGGATGCAGACTGGCAGCTTTTTCGTTTGGCGACAGCAAGTAAACGCGATCTCCTACTTTTGCGAGTTTCTCTTCGTCTACTCCATTTCTATTATCGTACTCACTCTTCATCTTTCTCCGGACCCTTTCATTATACTCTTGTACCCGTTCATGGGCCTCTGCGACCCCCTGCAATAATTGCGCCTTATAATCACTCATATTTGTGTCCATAGCGTACCATGACACGCCTCCGTTAAGTATAATGGTTGAAGGGAAATTCCCATCCATGCCGTGTAACATGAAATACGGACTTTCGCCCGTCGACCGATGCGGGGTCATATTATAGGCCATGAGGCAAAATGGGAGTCTCACATCCCACTCCATTGGTACCACCGTGCTTCGCCGCAGCATTGACACTATGGTGCCGTTTAGTCTCTCCGTGAGACCATTTTCCCTAGGGTTGTAGCCCTTTGTCGTGACATGCTAAACTTTCGTGATTCTCGTTAATTCCGCCATGATCTTGTTCTCGAATTCACCACCTTTATCCGATATCAGCTTTTTCGGCCACCTACAGCCCTCTGCTATCCATCTTGTGAACAGCACCTTGCCTACGGTCTCTGCTGATTTGTCCGCCACCAGGTAAGCCGCAGCGTACTTAGAAAAGTGATCTATGACTGTAACAGCGTACCGGTTTCCGCTGGTCGTTGGGCCCAATTCAAGGATATCTACACCCACCACTTCGTATGGTTTCCCTGTGACTATCGGTTTTAACGGTGGTATACTGGTGGACTTCGAATTGTACACGAAACAGCGCTGACACTCTTTGGTCCACTTATGTATGTCCTGCGTCATAGTAGGCCAGAAGATTTCTTTTTTCAATCTGTTTCAGAGTTTATGGGCGCTGAAGTGCCCTGCAAAAGTCCCGGAATGAGCTTCGTGGAAAATGTCGAATCTCGCGCTCCTTGGAACTACCAATACCAACTTTCCATCACTCCCATACATTTTCAGATCACCATCATCGATGACGAAATCGGTAATTCGAGCAACCTGTTTTGTACCGGGCCACGTTTTCGTACCTTCCAGCTCACCATTCATTACTTCCTCAATTATGTCCGCAAAATCTCCATCCTTTTTCAGTTCACGCAACCATTTGCTATCTTCTTGAGTCTGCATTTTATTAACCACTGCCTCGTCCACACCTTTCACCGATTCCTCGCTTCCCCACGCAGTTGCCCCTCTACTCAGCGCATCTGCCACAACGTTAGTTTTTCCCTTGACGTACTTTATCTCCAAATTGTATCTCTGGATTTCGAGGGACCACCTAAGCACACGCGCTGAAACGTTGCTTCGCTTGAATAGTGCAGTTAATGGCTGATGATCTGTCAGCACCACTGTAGGTATGCCGTAAATGAACATGTGGAATCTACGCACAGCAAAAATTACAGCAAGAGCCTCCAAATCTGTAATATGGTACCGCTTTTCCGCCCTACTCAAACTCTTTGAGGCAAAGTACACTGGATGAAGAAGTTTATCCTCCCCTTCCTGTGATAACACTGCTCCTAAACCCACTGTTGATGCGTCCGTACAAATCACAAAAGGACGTGTCCCTCTCCTCGCTTCCTCGACGTCTGGTTGTGCCAGGACTGGTGCGGAAACTATCATTCGTTTGATGTTCCGAAAAGCCTCGTCCTGCTCCTGAGTCCATTTCCATGAATTCTTTGACGATGTAAGTGCAAACAGACATTCAGCTACTTTGGAGAACCCCAAGCAGAATTTCCTATAAAACGACGCCATTCCGAGGAATGTGCCTAGTTCTTTCAAGTTTTCCGGGGTTGGGTACCTTTCGATAGATTCAATTTTCTTTGGGTCCATGTGCACCCCTTCTGCGTCAATAACGTGCCCCAGGAAACTGACCTCCGATTGCAACAAAACGCACTGTGCCAGGACTGGTGCGGAAACTATCATTCGTTTGATGTTCCGAAAAGCCTCGTCCTGCTCCTGAGTCCATTTCCATGAATTCTTTGACGATGTAAGTGCAAACAGACATCCAGCTACTTTGGAGAACCCCAAGCAGAATTTCCTATAAAACGACGCCATTCCGAGGAATGTGCGTAGTTCTTTCAAGTTTTCCGGGGTTGGGTACCTTTCGATAGATTCAATTTTCTTTGGGTCCATGTGCACCCCTTCTGCGTCAATAACGTGCCCCAGGAAACTGACCTCCGATTGCAACAAAACGCACTTTTGCGCCTTTAGTTTCAAGCCTGCTTCTTCGAGTTTGGAACACACTTTACCTAGCAATTCCAGGTGTCTTTCACGGGACTTCGTGCAGATCATGATATCGTCTATATAGCAAAATATTTCTCTTCCCAACAAGTCGTGTAAAACGGTGTCCATAAGTCTCTGAAACACTGCCGGGCTTGTGCTTAACCCAAATGGCGTTACTTTGAACTGAAATAAACCTTCCATCGTGGCAAATGCCGACTTTTCCCTCGCTTCCGCAGAAAGAGGAATCTGCCAGTAACCGCTGCACAGATCTAAGGTCGAAAAAACCCGTTTTCCAGCCAAACATTGAATTATTCCGTCTACTGTTGGCAGTGGATAGGAGTCCTGCTTGATCCTCTTGTTCAGTTCTCTATAATCCACGCAGAGTCTCAAACTACCATCTTTCTTTTCCACCAGCACTATCGGAAAAGCCCATTCCGAACTACTTTTCTCAATTATGTTTCTTTTTTGCAGGTCCGAAAGTAGTTCCTTCAGTTTCTGTCGAACTAGCGGTACTGGGCGTGCTTTCATTTTTACGGGCTTGTTGTCACCGGTATCTATGTTCATTTCCACGATATTTGTTCCCGTTAGTTCAGCATCGCAAATAGAAAATGCCTCCGAATGAGTATCCAAAACCTGCTTGACATCATCGCTGAGCTTTTCCCCATTTGAGCTGTCCTGGATTTGTTGGTACAGTATGGCTTGTCTCTCTTCCTTTTCCATTTTGACCGTGCGATTCTCCAACATTTCCAGTTCTAGATCCTCCCAGCTCTCCTTCCATTTTTCCGTTCCCCACTGGCCGATTTCTTCTCCTTCCTCGAAAATCATGGCTTCACCACTGTCGTTTATTGCCGGTAACCCTAACTCCCGATGTCGAATCTCAAACACCCCACAATCTAGTCCTTTCCGTATGGGCCAGACGACACCCTCTGCTCTTTCCTCCTTTATCTCGCAACGTGCCGAAACTATGCCAGACGCGTGCGGCGGGATATAAATCCTTTTCGCTACCGTCACCCCTCTGGACCTCTCGTTTCCCACACTCTCTACAGCAGGTTTTGAAATCCGTATTTGTATTCCTAAATCCTCTAGCGAGTTTGTACCTAACAATATTTCATCTTCGTTAGTGTCAGTGATATGAAAAGCCACTTCACTATTTCCCCCATCTTCTACCTCTACGGCGATCTTTACTGCGCCGAGAAAATCCATTTTGTTGTTTGACGCATCATACACGGGCTCTTCCCTTCTTTTGATGACTTCTAAAGCATCCACGTCGACTCCTCTGCGCATAGCCCGCGCTAGCATCCCTAGCGGTATTATACTGATCATAGATCCGGTGTCTATCAGAGCCTCCACCCGCGTGTCCAGCAATCTGGTCCAAGCCGATAATCTTTTGCCAATGAGTGATTTGCCTTCATCACCTTTGGTCTCTGTGCGAACTCCCATACTTCGTGCTGCCGCTACAATCTGGCCAATGCTGCGATGTGCTTCTTCGCCCACGTTTCGTCCGTTCGAAGTTTCGCCAATTCGTTTTGCCTGTGCTTTCTTTTGCGGACAATCTCTCCCTATATGGCCAAAACGCGAACAATTGAAACATTTCCTAGTCTCGTTACTACTCCTTGTTTCGTTATTGCTTCCGACGTACCTGTTTTCGCCCACCTCTGGCCTCACCGTACGCATTGATCGTTCTCCCCTGAATTCTTTATTGCTATCCCTCTCATCACCTACATGCTTCCTAGGAAATACCTCCCGTTTCCCTGTTTCTCTTTCTCTACTTTCTCCTTCCGAGCGATTCCTATCGTAATATCTTGACCGTGATTTCCAATCATGATGCAATTCCCTTTTTCTAGGTTCTGTCACCCCATACATTCTTCGAGACAGCTCTATGTTTAGGGCCAGTTTTTTCACCTCCTCATACGCCTCCTCTGGTTCCACTCTATGCAACGCACTCAATAGTTGGACATGTTCCGGCCAATCCTTAAGGCTAGATAACAGAATGTGTGCGAACTCTAGTGACCGATCCTGTGTACACCCATCCGGATACGCTTTTTTTCCGAGTTTTTCTAATGCAACACAGAAATCTGCAACTTCTTGACGAGGTCTCATTCTCAGCTCGCGTAGCTCCGCAATAGCGCGCATTCTTCCCGCTACCGAATCCTCCGCTAACAGTTTACCTAACTCGCTCACCACTTCTTCAAACCCTTTTCTTTTAACCTGTACTGGCAACGATAAGAACACACTTTTTGTCCTGCCACCTAGGTGGTCATCTCCTAGAATTTCTGTCAGCGTCTGCTCGCTGAACACGACCCTCTGATATTTTCTCCTAAACCGTCTGATAAATTCCTTGTAGTTTTCACTCGGTTTCCCTCTGTAGATTCCGGGGTCAGCACAAGACAGAGACTGGAAGCAGTTTATCATTTCGAGATTTAATTGCTGACCTGCTGTCTCTCTTGTGGCTCCCCATGACGCTTCCGCACATTGCCTCCAGCTTGGCTCTGAAGTCACTCCAGTCCATTGCTCCTTTTTCCGTGCCTGTAAATTTCCTTCATTAGACTCGTCACGGTGACCTCTGTGCCATCTCTCAGTAGACTTACCCGTATTCTCCTTCTCATCGCTGTCCTCTCAGCCTGCCTCGGTCTTCGCCTTGAGCTTCTTCACCACTTTCACGACCTGTAACATATCGGTGTTCAAAACGTCACACACTTCAGCTAACGTATCACCATCCTTTTCCATAGCGCTTACATACTGACCCCACTCTTCCACAGTTTCTATTCCCCTCTCTTCTAGCACATTGAACAGTTCCGTATGCAATAACCTAGTCTTCCTACAGTTACTTTCTAGAATCAACACCTTAGCAGAGGCTACTTTGATTTCTCTAGTTACTCTCTCTATGTGTTTCTCTTTATAGCGCTCTGATACCTTGTGATCCTTGAGTTCTTCCCTAACCTTGCTAGGAACTTGCCCGAGAATCCCTGTTATTTCATTTAACTCTACTCCTATAGCAGCTAGGGGGAAATCGCCATTTATCGATTCACTCACCGATCGAACTTTGGGCACTTGCGTCTCCTCTTCATCGGACTCCCCGCTCATCACGACTCCCTCCATGTCCTTGCTCATTCTGCGTTATCGGTTAGGTAACTGAAATACGTGCACTTCAGGAAAATCAATCGACTTCTCCAACTACAATGCAATGGCGCCTGACAACAGAAATCAATACGCTGATCAAATCTGGCTACTTTTTTCACAATCACCGAACAGGAAGATTACAACAATGCTCACTCTTTGTTTTCCAACCTTTTTCTCGCCCTGTATCACGAGGAATATCACTTCTATCCAGCAAAACAATTTCGGATCCGAACCAAAATTTTCCACTTTCTGTGTCAAAAATTCATTTTGTTCCCCTCTCGCTCTGTCTCACGAGAGAAAAACACTTCGAAACGTTAACACGACGGATTATTTAGATTGCGTTTTGTTCGGCCCCCATGTGGTTTTAAGGGGTCGGTCCACAAGCAAAAGAGTTTGACACGCAAACCAAATAATGCACCGGTTAACGGTTTACGACAAAAAATGAGAAAATATTATAAAACTTCTTTATGAGGATATAAACTATTGCAAAAAACAGAACATTAGAGAAATGCACAATGACATGAACCTAGGCAACTATTATCACAGAAAACGGCGCCACCGCCAGCAGGGAAAAGAGGAAACGTCGGCTCGTCCACTAGAAATCGAATGATGACCCCATCACTGTCTCGAACCTCATCGACTCTCTCTCACGCGCGCGATCACAGCGCACGTCGCTTGGTGGGCAAGCCGCCTTGACCGCCGCTGTGACCACCACCTCTTGCCGACAGCAAAGAAAAAACTTCAAATGCATCCAGGACGCTTCTAAACAGGCACTCCCGGCTGTACGGCCTGAAAAGAAGTACGCTTACGTCTTAGCAGAAACATCATCTACTTAGAGTTCGCGCAAGAATTTTAGTCTGATGGATGGACGGACGGGGCTGCGACGGTAGATCACTCCGCGCGAATCGAAACCCCATTCTCGAGTGAGGCCGCCAACCCCCGCACGTCCAGCCGCCTGGTCCATGCGTCAGACTTAATCGAAAACGGAAACCATACAACAAGGCTAGTGCTCTCCGAACGGCAGGAAACTTTGTGGAGGAGAAGCGTCTGAGGAGGAGGTTGCATCCGCAGCTTCAGTGCGATTGCGAACGAGAGTAGACGTGTAGAGCTGTAGAGTTCGAGAAGGCTTGGGAGAAGAGGAATTCGAAAAAAGCCTACTCGTTGTAGCGACAGTACAGCGGCAAGATGAAGAGATGTTTCCTATACTGAATATTGCAAACGGAGTCGCAGTTGGTGATGAGACGCTGCCAATATAGAAGGATAACTTCAGTTCACTACTGAATCGTCCAGCTCCATCAGTACCTGAGCTCCCGCATGTTCAGAGAGCACATAATGATGTCAGTGAGGAACCGCTGACTAAGGCTGAGGTTTTGAATTGTGTCCGGAAAATGAAGAATGGAAAGGCAGGTGGAGATGACAACATCACTGCTGAAATGTTGAAAGCTCTCCCTCCGTCTGGGATTCGCGAAACGACAAACACTATCCGTACCTTATGGATTAGCGAAAGATAACATGCGGTACAAACACGCGTACATCGTACCTCTTTACAAGAACTTATCCGTCATGGACCCCAAGAACGACAGGGGAATTTCTCCACTGCGTGTCATGTACAAGGTTTTGGAACGTACCATTCTCGAGCGGCTCATCAAACATCGTGAGGAAACAACCAGAGAGGAGCAAGCCAGTTTTCGACCTGGACGATCGACCATCGACCAAGTGTTCGTCGTGAGAAGAGTAATTGAATCGTGGCAGCGGTATTCGAAGCCATTACAGCTTGCTTTTTTGGACTTTGAAGCCGCATTCGACTCTCCTCATCGTAATCGATTGCTCAACGCTCTGCGAGCGATGAAGTCCCGGAAAAGTACGTTCGACTAATCGAGGACATGAACAAAGGAACAACAGCAGCTATTCGTACACCTGTCGGGTTTACGTTAGCTTTTGAGGTGAAAAAAGGAGTGAGGCAGGGAGTTGTAGCAGGACATTTTCTATTCAACTTCGCTGCTGATGACATCATGCGTAGAGTTGCAGAACAGTTTCCTGCGGAAGTGATACTAACACCATCAGGACGCTCCCTTGTCGACCTGGAGTACGCTGACGACATGGAGTTATTCGCTGAAACCAACGCAAAACTACGAAGGATTGTGAACCTCGTTTCGAGGTATGGCGCAGGGACTTCGACTTCGTCCCCATAAATGCAAGCAAATTTCGGTGTCTCAGAGGCCTCCAACGGGAGTTTGTGTGGACGGACAACGTATCGAACTGGTGGATGATTTCTGCTATTTGGGATGTTTGCTGAAGAACGATGGTAGTTATGCAGCAGATATTTAACAACGATGTTTGAAAGCTACGTCTGCATTCAGATCTCTTACCAAGTGTTTGTGGTCTAACCCTGTCGCGAAGGAAGTTGAGTTGCGCGTCCACTTATCCGATATTCCCCCTGTCATGATGTACGGTTCGGAGACGTGGGCAGCATCGAAGAAGCAGATGGAAAGGTTGGATTGCACGGAAAGGAAGCTGTTTAGAGTTCGCTTGGATATTTCTGGCCGCAGAAGTGCCACAACGAAGACCTGTACAACAAAATCGACTCCTTACATATTAACGCTTGACACGAGGGAGGTGCCAACATCTCCCAACGCCATCTCGAGCGGCAACGGAAGGTCGTCTTCGTTTGTTCGCTCATATTTTAAGAAGACCGCCAGTTCGCCAGGACGGCACGTTCCTGTAAAGATGAGGAATGACCGCGTCGGGCGAAAACCAACCTGCCTACACAAAAACACCGAAAACTAGAACACGTTTAGCGTGTGCATTGCCTCTATGTTCTCCCTGTAGTCGAACGAGTCGTGGGCCACAACTTTACCGCGGTCCTACCACGATACTGTGCTGCTCGATGCCTGCGGACCCAGTTGGAAGTCGCGGGTTAGTTGCGGCGGAGTCCAGGGTTTGAGAAGCGGCTCTCATTTAGACCTCTTGTTGGAAGTAGATTTGCCGCCCATTTTCTCGTAGATGACCACCTACCACAAACGCAGCGAAAGCTGGCGTGATGGGTCGATTGCGAGAAAATGGGCGACAACCACACTGCCAACAAGAGGTCTAGATGAGAGCCGCTCGCTAAGCCCTAGACTTTAAGCGACAACCCCGCATCATCTCCGCATCTCCCCCTCGACTGCCCCGCAACTCCCCCGCGTATCCTCCACGTTCTGCCCGCATCTCCCCCGCGTCTCCTCCGCGTCTCTCCCGTATCTCCTCCGCGACTGCCCCGCGACTCCTCCGGCTCGGCGTCGGCAGGCACCGAGCCGGAGGAGTCGCGGGGGAGTCACGGCGAAAATTCTCAGAGTTCGAAGTGCACAGATGCAGGCGACGTACCCGAACCTTTGTTTTCTCCTGATTTCTTCCTAGGACGTAGGAGCTTGCAGCCTGCGCCACACTTTCTGTCAGGTACGTTGCATCCGCATCGGTATCCGTAAACACTGCACTGTTATCCGCGAACAGCAAATTCGTGACGTACTCATACCTGCTATACTGAACGCCTCTTCTTTCAAAGATCTTCCTCATGATAGCAGTCACACCTAGCCGATTTCCTGTAGCTAATCTGGTCGGCACAGGCTGAGCGTGTCAGAACAGGTTGAAAATTACGCCCTATACCTCGATCCGTGGTTGACTCGGCCATTGTAGGGGTTGTACTTCCGATTCCGGAGTACAAAACTACATCAGTTGTGTCCCAATGTGTCCGTACATGAGCGACCCGGTCTATGTACGCATTTTGCATGCGAAATGGGTTCCTTCTCGCGTGCTACCGATCACAGTGTGTTTGGCGAATTGCTGTTGGCCGAATGGGGCACACTCTAACCACTGAGAGTAAATTCCGGGAAGCTAGCAGAGAATTCCCCGCAAACTGACTCGGAAATTCCCTACGGATTCGGTTGAGGAGCCGGGGACGTTTCCCAAGAAAGTGGTGAGGTTTGTCCTCATCGAACACGTTTTCCTGTCGCAACAGCACGTTTTCTTGTTGTTCCCCTCGGAGCACGGCCTCATGTCCCAACTTAACACAATTGTTCTTCGATCCATTGAAAATTAGTTTGGTAATCCTAACTCTATTGGGCATTTCTATCTGTAGAAAACCAAGCTAACCTGTGGTCCTAAGCATTTGCTTATAGCAAGCCTTCTCATCTTTGTAATTCAGATAGTGATCCCATGAACAGTGCTGGAAAAGCAGGTGAACTTCTCCAAGTGGCTTCTTCTTCTTCTTCTTTGCAGCCACATTGAGGGTTTTGTCATAGGTTGAGGAAATGGGCGACCAGTAACGGATTCGTCCATAAGTCCATTACGGTCAGCGTGGTAGGTCTCTCCGGACAGTTGAATAAATGTGCGGTATCGTGGCCGATGGTACCGCAGTCCGGGCACACATCAGATTTACTGCTGTCAATCCTGCTGACATAAGACATTAGCATTGTAGAGTGACCACAGCGTAATGATGCGAGCGTGCACCTGGCCCTTCTTCCGAGTTGAGCCTCGGATGTGCAGACTTGGGGCGGCACTACCCCCAATATGGGATTAATGACCGCCTTTTCCAGATGACACCGTACAAACTGAGTATGCTCCTCGCGCAATAGACGGAGTCGTTCTTGCTGTGAGTCGTGCCATCTCTGCAGATTGACTTTGCTGGGAGCATCGGCGAATGGCTTTCTGATCTTTCTCTCTGACGGGGTTTAGCACTCTCCAAGAGGGGTGATTTGGTTGTTTGACAATGTTGATGAAAATTGTTGGGCCTGGAGCTCACAGTGCTCCCTTACTGGTAATAAGCGGGTCTCAGCATGCAAGTGATCGACCGGGAACTTCTTCCCCCCCGGGTGGCGATTCGAAGAGCCGCATTCTGTATGCGTTGCATCTTAGTCCAAGAGGATTCCGAAACTAGATGCTGCCAAACTGGGGCGCCGTATTCCAGTGCAGGCTGGAGAATAGCCTTATACGTTGTAATAATGGTTTCTTTGCTGCTACCCCATGTTGTACCGCCCAGGGCTCTAAGCACGTTAAGCTTCGCTTTAACGATAGCCTGCTTCTGTTCCGTGTTCTTATGGAATTTGAGCGATGGATCGAGTACGAGTCCGAGAAGTTTTGGGAAGCTGGCGGCAGGCAAACGATCTCCATTCCATACGACATACGGATGTGCGCTGTGTTCAGATGGGTCCGTTGTGAGTACGGATACCGATGACTTTGACGCAGAAATCTTCAGCATTTTGCGGTCGAAGAAGCTTTTCAGTGCGGTCAAGTACCCGTTAATCTTAGCGGCGGCCACATTTATGTCCCGATCACGACACAAGACAGTCATATCATCAGCGTAAGCGACCACCTTGATATCTTGGGGTGGGGCGGGCATATCTTCGAGGTACAGACTGAAGAGAGCAGGCGACATTACACCGCCCTGTGGGACTCCAGCTGCAATCGGAATGCTGTTTGAGACATGATTCTGGAACATCACTCTAGCCCGTCTTCCCTTAGTGAATGCAGCTATCCAGCGCTTTTGCCATGGCGGGATTGATGACTCCAGTAAGTTGTTTGATAAGATACCAAGATTCACTGTGTCGAAAGCCTTAGTGAGATCCAAGGCAACTGCTACAGTTCTTTCCGGCTTATACGCGTTGAAACCATCAATTGCATAGCTCGTAATTTCTAACAAAGCTGTCGTGGTGGAATGCATTTTTCTGAATCCATGCTGAAACACCTGCCTCTCGTTGTGCTCGGCCAGGTCTTTGACGATCAGCTTTTCAGCTACTTTAGCAAAAGAAGACAACAAGCTAATGGGCCGATATCCCTTGACTGAAGCTTGGGGCTTGCCAGGCTTGGGCAGCGGAACGACGTTTGCCATCTTCCAATTCTGCGGGATAGTACACGACATGAACGAGGAGTTTATCACATCAGTGAGGAGCGGTAGTAAGTCAGTGGGTATCTTCTTCAAGACAGCAGGACATATCCCATCAGGACCAATAGCTCTAGAGTTCCGCATTTCCTTTATAATCTTCTCAATTTGCGTCGTAGTAAACGCTTCGGCCGTGCTCATAAGCGGGAGGCGGCACAGCTCTCTTACAGTCACTCTATTCTGCGGACCTCGTTTAGCACTGGTGACGAAAAACTTTTTCCCGAGCGCATAAGCGGCTTCCTTTCCTGTTTTGAATACCCCGTTGTCGAATTCGATAGTGGAGACGGTGGCGGGTGAGCTGTTACCCGAAAGCTTTCGTAAAACCTTCCAAGTAGCTGCACTGTCCGTCTTAAAGCCCACCTGTCCGGTGAACTTCTCCCACTCTTCTTTCTTGTGTCTGTCCAAATCCTTTTTGATCTCACTGTCAAGCTTCAGCAACCACGGGGTCCAGATGATTAACCGCTCTCCTCGCATCTCTCGTTCTAATTTTGTCGAGGATTTCCCTGTTGACATTTGGATAGAACGTCTTGACGCGACCGATAGGGATAGCCGCATTCATGGCCTTGCGGATTGCGTCAGATAGATGGCACTCCTTCTGGTGCACGCTTCCATTCCACGGGTAATCTGCCGATAGGCGAAGCGCAACTTCACTGAACAGGCACCAGTCTGCTCGGCCTAAATTAAGATAAGAACGTTGGCGAACACCAGAAAAGGGAGCGAGAGAATTGGATAGATCGATGTGGACAAAGACAGGAACGTGGTCGCTTGGCAGAGTAGTCGAGGTAGACCATGAGCAGCAGCTAGAAAGGTTGGACGAGACAAGAGATAAGTCTGGGCTAGAAGATCGGCCGCTGGCAGGGAGACGAGTGGGCTGATCATCGTTTGGAATGACCAGGTCGCACTCATCTGCCCATTCTTCGACGTCATTTCCTCTAACATCAGGACCGAGAGACGAGCAAAAGGTGTGAGCGTTGGAAATCACCCGCGAAAACGACCGAGGATGAGAGGGAGCAGTCGCTCAGCTGCTTGAGAAGTGGGATAGGATTGTAAGATGAAGGGCATGAAGTTGTAGGTGGAATGTATATGTTGAAAAGAGAAAGGGGTGTTTTTAGGGGAGATGGATTGGGAGGTACTGAGAGTACCGTCCGTGGGGTGCTGGGAATGAGGTGTGAGGGAAGTGAAGATAGAACGAAAGTAGAGACTCCACCGCCGAGAGATGACCTTGCAGCATGGTAAGAAGTATAGCCTGGGATATTGGGATGAGGATAGGTAGGGGATGGAGAGAGCTGGGTTTCTTGAACCATGATCACGTCTGGATGGTAAGTACGTGCAAAAAGAGAGAGAGTTCAGAAAGCTTGGCACGAAGGCCGTTTAGATTGATATGCACAATGGAAAGGGGACGATTTGAGATAGAGGAATCTGAGATGGAAGGTGAGGAGCATAACACACAACGAAAAGATGAGTTATGATGCCTCACAGAACTGAGACCCGAACAGGAGAGATGCACCCACCTTTGGCATCCGAAGCACTGAACGCTGGTATGTCTCCAGTTTACATCCTCTCCGCACGTGGCGCATTGGTACTTCTGAGCGGGTCCAGGATTCCTCTCCACGCCGGCCCTTTGCAGGAGAATCCGAAGGAGAGTTGCGGCCGGCCAGCACCTCTCCCATGACAAAAACCTTCTTTGTGGAGGGGATGACGTCGGTTTGCACGGAGGCGATCTTCTTTCCTCCACACTGCCACGGCACGAACGTACGACATCTCGGCAGCCTCCAAGTGGCAAAGTTATGATGTGCTACACAAGGATACAGGCGCTCTGTCGCCCCATGCATTTTCTTCGCATTGGATTCCCTGTGATAATCTTTCCCTAAATATCAGAGCTGACAGAGGCTGTACGGGATGAGTGTAGTTCCACTTGTTGTTTTTGAGCCTTTCATTCCACTTTCCGAAATTGTATGGAGTGCTACGAAACGCGGACAGTTACCAACAATATCAATAGTCTCCGCGTTTCGAAAACTAGATTTCCGCGTATTTGTGGGAGTTGTTCACCCGTTGGGCTTTTTCTAGTGGGCCATTTAATTCTATATTGGCTTGCGCATCGTGCTCTACTTCTCAAAATTCTGCTTTCGCATGCGTTTTCTGGAAAAAAAAATTATTTTTGCGTTACGTCGGAAATACTTCGTGATTGAATTATGAAATCAAAACAAGTTCATTCTAGTGCATATTAGAGATCCCTGTTCTACCTCATAATGGGTAATGTATCTAAACGGAGCCAATCGAATGGTTTCAGAATCTTCTTGCTGGTGCTCTTTTCGACGTATATTTAGGATCGGTTATGATTTGCATTTTGAATGCATTGGGTGCATCAGGATGTTATCTGCTTTCTTTGCTTTTCATGCGACCACTTGTTGATCGGTGTTTTGCGCAGCGGATAGTGGCTCTTCGTAGAAAGGTATGCTCAGTTTTTGTGCAATTTCAGTTTTCTTAGTTTCAACCGGGTAGGCACCAGAGTGTTGCATGAAAGAATTTTTTTTCGAGTATTCGAATAATCCATTCTTGAATAATCCGAAAAACCTACTTTTTGAATATTTGAATAAAGGCATATTTTTAATAATCCTCAATCAAGCAACTTTTTCAATACTCGAACTATATTCGAATAATTTTCGAACACTTGCTTGTTAAACAAAAACGAATCGAGTTCATAAAATCTTGATTTTGGATTTCCTTGCTATTGCTATTTGTTGCTGAAAGCGCCATCCCGCAGTGCTTCGCGGTGTTATGGTACTTCTAAGGTACTGCGCGCTGGAAAATATCGATTAATTCGTTAATAACCTTGTTCAGCCCACCTCTTGTTTCTATTGTTTTGAGACTAGGGATGTGCGCATTTACGGACTAATGGTCTACCAAGAGGATTCATTGAACAACTAACTAATCAAGGGCATGATGGAGACGTGGCATCGTCGATCTCTACTAGGATACACCATGTATTCGATTTCGTGTCCATAGAGGCTTGAATGCGTTTCGGACATATTCAATGACTCGCGGGGGCGACCGAATTTTGTCGCAGTTCTTTTATTTCCCCAGATTAATCTGGTAACAATTTGCCGACCCTGGAAAAACAAGGTTTGATTGACCGTGGGCGAGAATCGAACTCGACGATGCGCAACGGAAGCAGCACCTTCCTTTTATTACGCCACAAGCGCCCATTACGGGTAATGGTTTACGAAATCACAAAGCAACTTACTGGAATCATCAATACCGCCGTGGCAGAAACGCTGGATATCGGCATTCATCAAGGGTAGAAGAGCCAGAGTTATGTTCCAGAACAATGTCTCTAATAGTATTCCTATTGCAGCTGGAGTCCCGCAGGGCGGCGTTTTATCGCCTGCTCTCTTCAGGCTGTACCTCGAAGACATGCCCGCCCTCCCCAGGATATCAAGGCGGTCGCCTATGCCGATGATATGACAATAATGTGTTGGGATCGGGATGTAAATGTGGCCGCCTCCAAGATCAATGAGTACCTGGTCACACTGAAAAGCTTTTTCGACCGCAAAATGCTAAAGATCTCTGCATCCAAATCGTCGGTATCCGTACTCACAACGGATCCATCAGAGCACAGCGCCCACCCGCATGTCGAGTGGGACGGAGATCGATTACCTGCTGCTCGCTTTCCCAAACTGCTCGGTCTGGTGCTCGATCCATCGCTCAAGTTTCACAAGAACACAGAGCAGAAGCAGGCCGTCGTCAAAGCGAAGCTTAATGTGCTCAGAGCCCTGGGCGGTACATCATGGGGCAGTAGCAAGGAAACTATTATCAGGACCTACAAGGCCATACTTCAGCCCGCTCCTCTGGAGTACGCTGCACCGGTGTGGCAGCACTTGGTATCAGAAGCCTCATGGACCAAGATGCAGCGTGTACAGAATGCCGCACTTCGTACAGCTACCGGATGTGCAACAAGTTCCCTAGTCGAGCACTTGCATGCGGAGGCACGATCATTGCCAGTAAAGGAGCACTGTTAGCTCCAGGCCCAACAATTTTTCATCAACATCGTAAAGCAACCCAACCACCCCTCATGGAGAGTGCTTAACCCCGTCAAGGAGAGAGACATCAGAAAGCCATTCGCCGATGCTCCAAGCAAAGTCAATCTGCAAAGATGGCACGATTCACAGCAAGAACGACTCCGTCTATTGCGCGAGGAGCACACACAGTTCGTACGGTGTCATCTGGAAAGGGCTGCGGTAAATCCCATCCTGGGAGTGGCGCCGCCCCGGGTCTGCACATCCGAGTCTCAACTCGGAAGGAGGGCCAGATGCACCCTGGCATCGCTGCGCTGTGGTCGCTCTACTATGTTTGTGGCTTACGTCAGCAAGATTGACAGCAGCAAATCGGACGTTTGCCCAGACTGTGGATGCCAAGGCCACGACACGGCACATCTGTTTAATTGTCCGGAGAGACCAACCACGCTGACCACAATGGACCTATGGACGAATCCATTACTGGTTGCCCAGTTCCTAAACCTATGACAAAACTCTCGATGTGGCTGCAAAGAAGAAGAAGAAGAGGAAATCACAAAAATCATTGGCAGGGTTCCTGTCACTCGTACCCTCGAAAACAGTTCCATCATCCTTATATCAATGTTCTGTAACAACCGAATTATCCGACAAGACGAATAATGAAGCCCGTTAGAGAAAGAGAGATCAATAAAGACGCCGTTCGCAGACGCTCCTCGAAAAGTGGATATACAGAGATGGACAGAATCCAACATGGATAGGTTCCATCTCCTGCGCGAGGAGCATACTTCTTCTTTTTATCGGCCACATCAGAGCTTCTCCTCATAGGCGTAAAAAGGCAGCCACATCCACATATCCATAACTGTTAGAGAGGTCGGCCTTGCAGGACATTAAAATAAATTAAATGAATCGTGCCCTGGGTTGTGGCGGTCGGGACATATGTCAGGGATCGACGGATCGATCTCATGGACGAAGGCCTTCAGGTGTGAGGAGTGTCCACAACGTAGACCTGCCAGGATGACGCGTGTACGTCTGGGTAGGTCCATTTCGCTGCCATCGATCGGAGGGGGGGGGGCACGTCACCAAGAATTGGATTTAGGGGAGCACTGGAAAGGTAATCTGTGACGAATCGGGTGTGAGGAGCATACTAGAGTGTTGCTTCGAATAATATTGATTTTTCGAATAAATCTAATTTTCTCGTCATGATCGGAATGGTTTCAACAACGCTCATTCTCATATCTTGTGGTGAGTGGAAGGCTACTCAGACGAAAATTTTGGATCTCCCCCGCTGTTTTTGGGTGCATTAGGTGCAGTTGCCCTTGCGCGCTAGGTCCCCCGCGAGATTTTTGCAATGGGGCACACATCGGAACAACCAAGGGAGAAGAATCGGAGCTACCGGGGGTAGTGGCTTTTTTCAGTTGTTTTGCGTAACGTTGAACGCCAAAATCAAACCCGCGGCACATACGAGCCGCGTCGAAATGGTGATCTGGACAGACACAAGAAAGAAGAGTGGGAGGAGTTCACCGGGCAGTTGGATTTTAAGACGGACAGTGCAGCTACTTGGAAGGTTTTACAGAAGCTTTCGGGTAAAAGCTCACCCGCCACCGTCTTTACAATCGAATTCGACAACGGCGTATTCAAATCAGGAAAGGAAGCCGTTTATCGCTCGGGAAAAGGTTTTTTTTATCACCAGTGTCACCAAACGAGGTCCGCAGAATAGAGTGACTGTAAGAGAGCTGTGCCGAGCTGTGCCGCCTCTCGCTTATGAGCGCGGCCGAAGCTTTTACAACGGCGCAAGTTGAGAAGATTTTAAAGGCATTGCTTCTTCTTCTTCTTCTTTGCAGCCACATTGAGGGTTTTGTCATAGGTTGAGAAACTGGGCGACCAGTAACGGATTCGTCCATAAGTCCATTACGGTCAGCGTGGTGGGTCTCTCCGGACATTTGAAAAGGTGTGCAGTATCATGGCCGAGGCAGCCACAGTCCGGGCAAACATCTGATTTGCTGCTGTCTATTTTGCTGACGTGGGACATAAGCATGGTAGAATGACCACAGCGCAGCGATGCCATGGTGCACCTGGCCCTTCTTCCGAGTTCAGCCTCGGATGTGCAGACTTGGGGCGGCACTGCCCCCAACAGGGTTGAGCAGGGTTGTGGCGCGCCACAACGAAGGGGTCGTAAAAATTTCGGACATTTTTGGAAAAAAAATTGAAATTTGGGGGGGGGTCGTAACCGCGACGAAAATCGCCACAACGGCCTGCTCAACCCTGGCCCCCAATATGGGATTAATGGCCGCTTTTTCCAGATGGCACTGTACGAACTGAGTATGCTCCTCGCGCAATAGACGGAGTCGTTCTTGCTGTGAGTCGTGCCATCTTTGTAGATTGACTTTGCTGGGAGCATCGGCGAATGGCTTTCTGACGCCTCTCTCTGACGGGGTTTAGCGCTCTCCAAAAGGGGTGATTTGGTTGTTTGACAATGTTGATGAAAAATTGTTGGGCCTGGAGCTGACAGTGCTCCCTTACTGGTAATAAGCGGGTCTCAGCATGCAAATAATCGACTGGGGAACTTCTTGTACATCCGGTGGCGATTCGAAGAGCTGCATTCTGTATGCGTTGCATCTTAGTCCAAGAGGATTCCGAAACTAGATGCTGCCAAACTGGTGCAATCCCCAAGGCCATGAATGCGGCTATTCCTATCGGTCGCGTCAAGACATTCTATCCAAATGTCAACAGAGACATCCTCGACAAAGGAATCGCGGAACTCTAGAGCTTTGGTCCTGATGGGATATGTCCTGCTGTCTTGAAGAAGATACCCACTAACCTTCTACCGCTTCTCACTAATGTGGTAAACACCTCGTTCAGGTCGTGTACTATCCCGCAGAATTGGAAGACGGCAAACCCCAAGCTTCAGTCAAGGAATATAGGCCTTAAGGCTTGTTGTCTTCTTTTGCTAAAGTAGCTGAAAAGCTGATCGTCAAAGACCTGCCTGAACATGAGACAAGTGTTTCAGCATGGATTCAGATGACTGCACTCCACGACGACAGCTTTGTTAGAAATTACTAGCTATGCTGTTGATGGTTTCAACGCCAACAAGCCGCAGAGAACTGTAGCAGTTGCTTTGGATCTCACTAAGGCTTTCGACACAGTGAATCTTGGAATCTTATCAAACAATTTACTGGAGTCATCAATGCCGCCATGGCAAAAGCGCTGGATAGCTGCATTTACTAAGAGAGGATGGGCTAGAGTGATGTTCCAGAATCATGTCTCAAACAGCATTCCGATTGCAGCTGGAGTCCCACAGGGCGGAGTATTGTCGCCTGCCCTCTTCAGTCTGTACCTCGAAGATTTGCCCGCTCCTTCCAAAGATAACAAGGCGGTCGCTTACGCTGATGATATGACAGTCTTGTATCGTGATCGGGACATAAATGTGGCAGCCGCTAAGATCAACGAGTACTTCATCACGCTGAAAAGCTTCTTCGGCCGCAAAATGCTGAAGATTTCTGCGTCGAAGTCATTGGTAACCGTACTTACAACGGACCCATCTGAACACAGCGCACATCCGTATGTCGAATGAAATGGAGATCGTTTGCCTGCGGCCCGCTTCCCAGAACTTCTCGGTCTCGCGCTCGATCCATCGCATAAGTTCCATAAGAACACGGAAAAGAAGCAGTCTATCGTTAAAGGGAAGCTTAACGTGTTTAGAGTTCTGGGCGGTACATCATGGGGTAGTAGCAAAGAAACCATTATTACAACGTATAAGGCGATTCTCCAGCCTGCATTAGAATACGCCGCACCAGTTTGGCAGCATCTAGTTTCGGAATCCTCTTGGACTAAGATGCAATGCGTACAGAATGCAGCTCTTCGAATCGCCACGGGATGTGCAAGAAGTTCCCCAGTCGATCACTTGCACGCTGAGACCCGCTTATTACCAGTAAGGGAGCTCTTTCAGCTCCAGGCCCAACAATTTTTCATCAACATTGTCAAACAACCAAACCACCCCTCTTGGAGAGTGCTAAACCCCGTCAGAGAGAGAGACATCGAAAGCCATTCGCCGATGCTCCTAGCAAAGTCATTCTGCAAAAATGGCACGACTCACAGCAAGAGCGACTCCGTCTATAGCGCGAGGAGCGTACTCAGTTCGTACGGTGCCATCTGGAAAAGGCGGCCATTAATCCCATATTGGGGGTCCCGCGATAGTGCCGCCCCAAGTCTGCACATCCGAGGCTCAACTCGGAAGAAGGGCCATATGCACCCTGGCATCGCTGCGCTGTGGTCATTCTACCATGCTTATGTCCTACGTCAGCAAAATAGACAGCAGCAAATCAGATGTTTCCCCGGACTGCGGCTGCCTCAGCCATGATACTGCACACCTTTTCAAATGTCCGGAGAGACCCACCACGCTGACCGTAATGGACTTATGGTCGAATCCGTTACTGGTCGCCCAGTTTCTCAACCTATGACAAAACCCTCAATGTGGCTGCAAAGAAGAAGAAGAAGAAGTGTTCGACCGATTCATTCCGGTGTCAAGTGTTCACTCCTCAGGCTCTTCCTTCGAGTTGAGTGGTAATGCAAGTGCTCTTACTTGCTTAGTTTTTGCACCAAGACAGGTCCTCTGCCTCGGGTGCAGGCAAGAAGGGTCGCACTCCCACTTTTGATTGATTTTTAGTGAATACAGAAAGTGCATACCTGGAGCAGAGCCAGGTGCACATTAGGTAATGAAATAACATTCAACCATAAGGAGCCGATCTCATTCCGATATTTTGTAAAAGGGGGAACTCCCGAGATAGTACCTCGGCTGCACCCTTTTTGAATCGGGGTTCCATGTTTATTCGAATAAATGGTAATAGCAATTCTGTGATTACACAGAAATTTACTTTTTCATCAGTTATGGAAACCTTGCCCCTCACGTGATGTTTGATACCAAGGACAGCTAAAACCATTTCAGCTTTGATGAAATATTGGGATTAATCGGAAAATGGAAATTATTCGATCCAACACTCTAGAGCATACCCACTTCGTTCGAGGGCATCTTGAAAGGCGGCCGTGAACCCTATTCTGGGAAAAGTGCCGCCTCGGGTTTGCGAGTCCGATGTCAATTCGGCAGGCGAGTCAGATGTGCTCTTGCCTAGCTGTGGTGTGGTCACTCAATATTGCTTATGACGTTGGTAAAATCGAGAGCAGCCGACCCGACGTATGCCCGGACTGCGGTAGTCCCGGACACGACGCGGCGCATTTATTCAAGTGCCCTAAGAGACTCACTACTCTAACGACAATGGATCTTTGAACGAATCCTGTAATGGTTGCCCGGTTGCTCAACCTATGGCAAAAACCATTTCCAGGCTGCAGAGGAAGAAGAAGGAGTCTGAGCCTCTCGGTTGGTCATCAAGCACAAGAAACATGGGCGCTAAGACAAGCGCAACTAATCAGTTCTGAATACTCTTTGAATCAAGAGATCCATAATCAATTTTGCTGATGACGGCTGCTACAATGCGTAGCGATCCGCGATATCTGAGAACTTGCCTAGGCACTGAGGAAGGCGAAATCGCCTTAACGTAAGCCGAATAAAGCCTGATACTACCTCGTACAAGCTACAGTCGACGTTCTCAATAATCTACCATTGAATATTCAAGACATTGAATATCCCGAATTATAGACTCATCGATTTTTTTCGGATGATTCGAATATTCGAATAAACGAATATTCGCTCAACACTTTAGTAGGCACGAAAGGCCAATTTCTGTATTTGTCTTTGTTTTGGTCCTTCAGCATATTTCTTCGTGAGCAATACTTCCATCCTGGTGTCAATAAAATTCCTTTTTCATTTATTTATTAGTAGTGTTTAGATGTTGTTCGAGCGGCAGCAGTTGTTCATGTTTCTGCTGGGTGCGAGGGTTCTACCCTTTTGCCCTCATTGGTTACTAAACGTTTGTTCTCCCTTCGTAGGAATTTCACTGTTATTCCATGCATCTACCGTGTTAATAGGTGGGTTGTTGTGAATTTTCTATGAACTTTTGCAGGAAATAAAAATCAGCATTAGCATCAGTTAGTCGAGTATCGCGTATCGAAAACAGCCAAACTCCAGAACTACTTTTTTGAATTGCTGCGACAATGCCATAGCTCCTACTTGACATGGGCATTTGACTCCAGTTTTCGAATGACTAAATAATTTGATTAATGGATTGCAAGACATCAATGTAGTCCTCCTTATCTTTTTATGAGGTCCCGAGGGAATTTCAATGTTTTAAATATTCAATGCCTTTTTATCGCATGGTATATAATGGCATGGTATATCCCGAGTGAATGTTGTTTTTTCTCCAAGTCTGACTTTTCTGATTACATCGAATCATGGAGAAAGGGTTAGTTATGGCGCCATGACCAGTCCATCTTCCATCTGCCCCTTCTACTTGGTCCCTCAAAGGACCTTCTGTTCTCAAAGGGGGTATCCTCAGAGCAAGGGTGAAGCGGCTCGTTTTGTAGTACTACATCGGGTCCCTGGTCGTGGTGACTAGAATTTTTGGTTTTTTTTTTGCTGAACGTCTTACAAGGAAATGATCAGAACGGGTTGCCAGAGCTACTTTTGTAATCATTTTTCTGATCGAGTACCTCCCGGGTAGTCATAAAGGCCCTTTCAGGGATGTGCGTAAATACGACTAACGAATTCAACGACTAACGGGCTTTTTGGGTGTTACGATTAAGGGCTAACGAAATGAAAAATATTTTCGTAAGCAATCCCAAAATTCGTTAGAAAATCACTAGTCATTCACATCGCGCTCCAACCCAAGAATTACATCAGAAATGATACATAGTTCTTCGGAGGTTGCTCGAGGAGGATGGTACCAAATAGCCATAGCCTTCAGTATTAAGTATTTTTACTGAAACTGCTTCGCACTTCTGGAATCCCCACATTATTTCCCCCAACCGAACGTTGTGCACGATCCGGCGCAGCGCTTGTGCGACTTCGTGCTGGTCACGCGACTTTATGGTTGGCTCACTGAACCGGTTCCGACTTTGACCGGCTTCAGCGGAGATTTTACAGAGGGCACTATCAGAGGTGAAAATATGGAGCAGTGCCTGCAGGCCACAACTGCGAACCGACGGGAACTGTATCCGATGATTGGATTGAAAAGGGCGCCGTCCGATTTTCAGTCATAAATTCGTGATATGGGACTTCAATGAAGTGGTGCTTGGACCTCTCAGTGGGTGAATTTTTCACTTGGGTGCTATTCCTTCCGGCCTTCCCCCCATTCCGGGAACAAGCTCAAAACGATGCGCGCGCTCAACCCGCGACTTGGGAAAAGAACAATTAGTGCAAAGTTGGTGCAGTTCCCCGTGTTGTCACCAAGGGGTAAATTTCATACATATAACATCATATAGCGCGGAATGGCAAATTTCGCGCTGAAAAGATATCGAAGAGCTCAAGGTTCCCTTGGTTTCCCATATTGCTTCTTTTCTCACAAAAAAAAGACAAAAGTCAACAAGCGTACCCTCCCGAGTATTAGACTTTCATTCAAGTATTTAATTATGCTTATGTAGGTTTGCAGTTTAAAATAGGTTCTCTAACGACAGGTGTTTTGTGTATTTTATGGTCATAAATCTTTTGAGAAGCCTACATCTTTTCATGCCTTCCTTCTTTTTCTAATCATTTTTCTAATCACCTCCACTGTGCTCATTGTCACACCCTAGGGTTTGACGATTAACGACTAACGAGGGTTTTGGCCGGTTTGAACGACTAACGAATTTCAAAATTGCTATTACGCACATCCCTGGGCCCCATCCTAGCTGCCGAAAAAGGTGGTAAAAAAGCTATGAGGCAAAAAGTGACGAGCCTTGTAGGCATCATACCGGTAAGCTACCGTGACCTGTCATAATCATCGGAAAGATAAGAAACGGACCTCAAATTTGTGTTCTGCGCTTCAAATTATCCTCCGGACAAAGTTTAGTTTAGGAAAATTTTTCCTAGACCTCTGCAGCGACCCGAAAATGGGCTTGGGCTACCCTCATGGGGCTTCAGAGGCCAAAAGCGTTCTTTGGTCAAACTTCGCGTAACGGGCGTTCGTGAGGCTGAACACGAATATGAGATTCGTTCGGTCTTTTGAACGATCACGGTCAGTTACGGTAAGCATAATTCCTTCTAGCTACCGTAGCCTACGGACTTCCAGCCAGAAGATCATGGAGGTACAATTCCCTCTGCTGCAAAAACATTCTATGGTGTTTTTCAAGACGAACAGTAGTGAACGAGCTGGTTTTTTTTGCTCGAAGGGCTGTGGGGGCGGTAAAGTGTTATAGAGAATTTTTTTTCCTCAGAAGGTTCGTTTCCATGTTTTCCTTCTCTGAATACGTGTACTTCTTTCCTATGACGGTTATTCTCGATAAACTGTTATAGAAACACCGCGTATACAGTGCGTTCAGAAAGTATAGGGACACCCCCGAAAATCGAGGTTTCCAATAAAACTTTGTGTTTGGTGATCAATACTGTTCATCAATGAATTCAGCATCATGGAAAACCTATGTTTGATTATTTATTTAACAATTGTGAAATTTTGTAAGATTTTATCTCAACTTTTAGAATTTTTCGCCGTTCAGAAAGTATAGGGACACCCTTCGAAAATTCAGATTTTTTAATCCCAACAAAATTTCCCGTTGCAAGTTCGCTACATAAACTCAAGATGGGTACATGTGTTATCTTTATTCCTAAAATGGCTCGTGGTACTGCTCTCACTGCTGCTGAACAAGCTCAAATTCGTGCGCTCAGCGTTGCCGGGTTGAGCCAACGTCGAATCGCTACCCAGCTCGGAAGATCTGTCAACTGTATCAACCAGTTCCTGCGAGATCCAGATTCCTGCGGTACTGCAAAACGTACTGGACGGCCGAAGAAGATCAGCAATCAAGATTCGCGGAGAATTATTCGACTCTGCTCCAACAGCACACTGTCGCTGAACCAGATTAAGTCTGAATTATCGCTCAGTGTTTCGAAAACGACAGTCTGGAACACCATAAATGGCGATAAAAACATTGTCCGACAAGTGATGAAGAAGGCCCCGTCGTTATCCGCAAACCATAAAGAGGCTCGTCTTGAATTTGCAAAGAGGAACATGGCAACTGATTGGGCAAAGGTCTCATAAATTCCGGAAAAATCGAGAAATGACGCAAAATTTTTTAGGTCATCTTTTCCGACGAGAAGAAATTTAATCTTGACGGACCGGATGGTGCTCGATCCTACTGGCGAGATCTGCGCAAGGATCCATTGATTTTCAGCAGACGGAATTTCGGCGGTGGCTCGCTGATGTTTTGGGGAGCATTCAGTAGCGAAGGTGTTTTGGAATTGGCCTTCACTTCTTGTCGCATGAACTCGGAGGAATATCAAGAAACTCTTCGCACACATCTACTGCCATTTTTGTCCGGAACACGACGTCAGCGTTTCACTTTCCAGCAAGACAACGCGGCGGTACATGTGTCCAGGTCTACAAAAACCTGGTTTTTACGTCATCGAATCCGTTTGTTGGAATGGCCCGCGTGTAGTCCAGATTGTAACCCGATAGAGAATATCTGGGGCATACTTGTGCGCCAGGTTTATGCCAACAATAAGCAGTACAGAACGGTAGATGAGCTGAAGGTCGCTATCCTCGAAGCGTGGGCCAATCTGGATGAAAACTTCATCGCCAATTTGATCAATTCTATGCCAAAGAGAATTTTTGAGATCATTGCTAATGGTGGTGCAGCTATTTCATTTTAGATTGTATGTTTAATTCTTTCTTTGTTCAATAATTTTTGTTTTTGTGTTGTGTCCCTATACTTTCTGAACGGCGAAAAAATCTGAAATTGGAAATGAATTTTTGTAAAATTGCTCAGCTGTTATAGAAATGAACAAATAGAGGTTTTTCACCTTGTTGAATTCATTTATGAACAGTATTGATAGCCAAATATAACATGATTTTAAAAACCTTGATTTTCGAGGGTGTCCCTATACTTTCTGAACGCACTGTAGTTGATGAACTTGAACAACTCTGTGGCTAATTTTTATGCAGCTGAGGAGATTGAATCCGGGGAAGAGGTTATGAATAAAAGACGATTTTCGTAACGAAATTGCAATAGAAGAGTAAAATATCGGAAAGGTGAAATTTAAATGCTAAAGGGGCCTCCAGAATGGCACCGACCGGCGACTGGTTGCCGAGCGTCGGCCTTGACGCGGCGACAAAAATGTTTCTGAAAGGGGCCTGCAGAGTTCAAGTCGCGGCGTTGCTCGCAGCGACGAACAGCGCTGGAAGATGCAATATCGATCACATTCGGCGCTGCCGAGATGTCGTGCGTTCGTGCCGTGGCAGTGTGGAGGAAAGAAGGTCGCCTCTGTGCAAACCGACGTCATCCCTTCCACGAAGAGGGTTTTTGTCATGGGAGAGGTGCTGGCCGGCCGCAGCTCTCCTTCGGATTCTCTCACAAAGGGCCGGCGTGGAGAGGAATCCTGGACCCGCTCAGAAGAAGAAGTACCCATGTGCCACATGCAACAAGGATGTCACCTGGAATGGAACCAGCGTCCAATGCTTTGGATGCCAAAGGTGGGTGCATCTCTCCTGTTCGGGTCTCAGCTCTGTGAGGCATCATAACTCTTCTTTTCGCTGTGTTGTATGCTCTTCACCTTCTAACTCTGATTCCTCCAACTCCAATCGCCCCCTTTCCATTGTACATATCAATCTCAACGGCCCTCGTGCCAAGCTTTCTCATCTCTCTCTCTCTTCGCACGTACTTACCATCCAGACGTCATCTTGGTTCAAGAAACCAAGCTCTCTCCATCCTTTACCCATCCTCATCCCGATATTCCGGGCTATACAAGCCTTCCATGCTCCAAGATCAACTTTTGGCGAAGGAGTTTCAACCTTTGTTTTATCTACTCTCGCCTCACACCTCATACTTAACACTCCCACGGATGGTACTCTCGAGTACCTACCAATCCATCTCCCTCTTAAAACACCTCTTTCTCTCTTCAACATGTATATTCCACCTACTACCTCATGCCCCTCTTCTTACAAATCTATTCCACTTCTCAAGCAGCTTTACGTTTGCTCTCTGTCATCTACGGTTGTTTTCGCGGGCGATTTCAACGCTCACACTTTTCGCTCGTCTCTTGGCTCTGATGCTAGAGGAAATGACGTCGAAGAATGGGCAGAGGATTGCGACCTAGTCATCCTGAACGATGATCAGCCCGTTCGTCTCCCTATCAACGGCCGATCCTCCAGCCCAGACATATCTCTAGTCTCGTCCAACCTCTCTAACTCTTGTTGTTGTTGTTGCCCATCCTCCACCATAGACACGGATCCTGGTTCCAATTTCCGGCATGTAAACGAAACATCGAAGCGAGTGGCTGGGATCCCCTTCTTTGGATGATCCCTGATGGAGCTTTCTTTGGCCATCTTTTATTTTTTTTTTTTTTTAAAATGTATTTTTCTCTTTCTTTTTTTTCTTTCCTTTTTTCTTTTTTTCTCTTTTTTCTTTTTCTTTCTTTCCAATCTTATGGAATCAAAGTGACAGAAAATTGGCTACTTCCACGGGTTTAAGCCACAGATCTTCAATTGTGAGATGCGTTGGCTTTGTAGCGCATGAGAACATGTGAGGTTCTGCTCGGACAGAAAATAGGGCTGACCGCGCGCAACGATAGGACCGACCGCGGGATCGGTGACGGTATACCGCCGCGGTCAGTACGAAAGTGTGCGCGTTCCAAACGAAAATCTGCATCACGGCACTTTGCGTTCGGACCGCGGGCAAATATGATATCACGGCGCCCTTCCGATGGGAGTGGCTCAGAACAGCGCAATACGCCAGCAGCGGATCCTACAATCATGGTGCCCACTACTGGCTGTTACAGTATAAAATAGCCAGTACTGGATATCACGATTGGGGTCCTCCATGATAGCGTATTGCATAACAACATAACACCAAAATGATAACATACAAATTTATTTCCAAATTAATCACTTGATGGTACATCACTTAGTAATGAGGCGATAATTGTGAAACAAATTGTGTTTGTTCACAATAATGGCTAACGGTTACGCAATGAAATACAAGACATGATCGAGTTCACAAGATTCCAGAAAATGACTTCAAATACTTGAACAAAAAACGCATTCGAAATATGGGCCAATTTTGATGTCAGAATTCAAAAATAGATTCTTGAAAGATTATTGTAAATCGTTTTTGAACGTTCTCGATTTTCCGAATATCTTACAAAAAAAAAGGGTTCCAAACAGGGCTACAATATCCGACCACAGGTAAAACATACATCTTGTAAAGCCTTAGCCACAAAGACAAATCGGCACCGTAAATATTTCTGAATCCAGAGAGACCAACCACGCTGACCACAATGGACCTATGGACGAATCCATTACTGGTCGCCCAGTTACTCAACCTATGACAGAACCCTTGACGTGGCTGCAAAGAAGAAGAAGAAGCCTGTGTAATTGAAAGTGATCTTTTCAAATAGTATTGAATTATGCAATAACACGCAAACACCCCCGCCTCTTTTGCTTCTTCTATCTTTTCGCTGAACAGTGTAGGGTAAATCGGAAGTAATTTCTGAATTCGAAAAGATCGGGTTTAACCATGTTTAAGTGATAAAAATGATACTAGGCTTATGAGTGTTCAAAACTAAGTGTAAATGCGAAAGTTTCTTTATTAAACTGCGAGAATTGAGTAGAACACAAGAAGTGACCCAAGATCGTGTGCTGATTACTCTGACATTCGCTTGGGAGTCGCCTCGTAGGGCGGGGTCAGTTTCGCTCACTTTTTTCGACTGCTCTACATTATTCTCACGTCGCGCCGAAGCCATGGCCGAAAAAAGTGGGAAAAAACTGGTGAAAATATGAGGCGACTTCCAGAAAAAAGTCCCCCCAGCTCGCGCCTTTTTTGCAACGCCACTCCCGATGAAAAACGATCGATATGGCTCATAGCTAATTTTTCCATCACGATCCGCCCACTAGTTACTCTTTCAATGCTCTCATTTCTACTTTTCACATTTCCATTATCTTTTCTTGTACTCGTCTGACAATTCTCCTGATCACTGTCCCCTTGCCCCTCCACTGTGTATTATGTAAAGTTGTAAAAGAATGAAATGTTCGAAAAAAATTTGAAAGCTTTTTTAGCTTTTTTTTAATTTTTCGTTCGTTGGAAAGTTTGTCAAACGAATTTTTTCCATTTTGGTTCGTTCGAAACTTCATCTGAGCTTCTCAGAGCCAAGGCTACATTGTTTCGTTATTCTCAGGCCGTGTTGTCGTGGGCTTGAGCGAGCAACTCGCCTGCTCGAATAGTTGTGCTTGGGACCGGGGAATATAAAGCCATTCTCGCTAACACAAATGGCCCGAAAAGTATCACTTCGAACTGGTTGAAATAAGGGAGAAAGGATATTTACGCTCGCGACTTGAGTAGAAATCGAACACATGTGGAAAATTCATTCTCTGACTGTGCGTTGTGAATAGAGCGTTGAGTCTCCTTTTGAAAAAAAAAAGATCTAAAATTCTGAAAAGGTTCCGGAAAAATCTAAACTTTGAACAAAGTTCCAAAATATCCGAAATTTCGAACGACTTTCGAAAAAAAATGAAATTTGATTAGATCGAAACTAATTTTTTCGACCTCCGAAATTTCGAAAGAATTTCGAAATTTGTTTATTCGAACTTTGGTTCGGACGAATTAAGAATAAAAAAACCGAAATTTCGAACGAATTTCGAAAAAATGCGAAATTTAAAACGAATTAAAAAAAATCGAAATTTCGATTAGTTTCGAAACTCGTTCGTACGACCTCTAAAATTTCGAGGTTTTTGAAATTCGTTCGTATGATATTTTTTTCGAACGATATTTTTTCACTTTTCATTCGTTCGACATTTTTTTCCTACTTTTTATTTAGGGTTGAGATCCGCCAATGGAAGGTACTGGACGGGCCCTTGACTGTGCGCAAGGTATCGGTTGTACATTATTATATTACTAATATTTTGAAAATCTTCAATTCTTTGCCACTTCAGAAGCGGAAGATAACCTACATGGTCATCGAAATGCCGGAGCCGAAAGCGCAGGGGACGAGCGATGACGACTTTTATGTGAGAGCAGCCCCATTCGTTTCATAACAGTTTCGTGCGCGCAGGTTGTTTTTTTTTGTTTTTGATTGCAGCCGCGTTTTTTGTCTTTTGTCTGTTATAGCACGGCATCATAAAATTCAAACCGCACACAATCGATACCTCGCGCACCGTAGGACACACTTTCCACTTTCCCATTGGAGAATCTCAGACCTGAACGAAATTTCAAGGTAATGGAAATTTTGATAGCGTAGGAAATCCAAAATACAAACGCGGCCCATACGCTGCCTGAACTTCGCCTTCGGTGACTGTCTGCATTCTTTCGCCTTGGTGTGGGAGTATGGAGGGGTAGCATGCCTTCGGAATGATTCTGCGGTTTAAAGATTATGACCCTCTGCTTAATTTCTGGTATAACTTCATCGTTGCTAGATCATGAATTTTCTCAGTACTAGGTTCCATTTAGGTTCTAGTTGTTATTTTTCCTTGTTATAGTTGCTAAATCTCATACGGTTTTTTCGACAGCGGTTTTTTGGCTTTAGGTCCCTCATGCTGATTGATAGCATTATAGATCGGTGGTTCATTTCATTTCTGACTTTTACTTGAGTGCCCCCCGTTTAGGATAGTTCCAACTTTTTTCCCTATTTGATCTTGAATGTGGTCCTTTGTGCTCCAAATGCAATGTAAGGATCTATTATTCTCTTCTCAATTTGTTGGAGATAGACATTTGTTATAGTTTTTGATGCTGTTTTGATATCACTTGTTGCTACAATATAACCTCTGCTGTACCAAATGAATTATGGTTTTGATCAATAAACATTGATCTGCTATTTTTTTCTACTGTGAGAGGGATGCGAAGCGGTATGTGCATATGTTATAGGAAAAAACCATAATTTCACGACGAAATTCTCAGTTCGAGAAGAGAGTGAGTGAGGCGACAATTTCACTACAAAACTCGTGGTGTGAGAAGAATGTGAGGCGACAATTTCACGACCGAGTTCGTAGTGTGAGAAAAATGTGAGGCGAAAGTGAGGCTAGAGTGAGGCGAGACGGCATCTCATCGGGCAGTCACTAGAGTCGCCTCACTTTTTTCCCAGCTGGGGCTACAATTTCACCGTAATGAGGCTACGCCGAAGCCGATTTGGCGGGAGTTGCCTCGATGTCACGAGGCGACTCTTACTTTTCATCGAGGGAACTCCCGAGCGAATGTCAGAGTAGTTTTTTGGAGGTGTAGATTGACGATCTGGACCATTTCTCATGGTTGCTATGTCAGTTGCTTTGATGAGTTCTCCTTTGTATACCACCCACACGCGTTCACCACCATCATTTTTCACATTCAACTCACGAGCTTTGCCACGCAACTCATTTTCCTTTTCCCGTTCTTCACTTGTCATTGATCGACGTATTCCGATTTTGCTATGCTGATGCTGCGAGCCAAGATTTCTTGCTTTCGACAACAGTTGATAAAGTGTCCCACGTGATGAAAATTCACATTTTACTAATCGACTTTTGCCCTGCACCTCGCGGCCCATCCTGTATATATCAACTGGGCGAGCCTCGATGTCCAGGGCATTCAGGAGATCATAAACGATCTTTTCTGCGTGTTCCTGACGCTGAATCGCAGGAAGTGTTTTGTCAGCCTCAGGAACATTGAACAGAACAGCGGACCGCTGCATTTTCTCAGCGGTGGCGCCCGAAAACGAAAACTTGCGTAGCAGCTTTTCCATGAGTGGGATTGCAGCAGGCGCACTCTGGATCAGAATGGCCTGAATCTGCTCTAGGAGATCGATGACCTCATTGTCAAGACAAGAAGACATCTTCGCCAGAGACGAAGCTTCTGGGAGATCTGCGGTGATGGGTGAGGTAGCCACGAGAGCGTTCGGTGATGCCAACCGCACAAGAGACGTCAAGCAAAAGAAATGTTTAGGCTTGGCGCTGTTACCGATCTCGCCCGCATTGCGGCTGATCTACTTCCGCTGCTACGGTAGTGCGGCCCCCTGGTCCATAGTCATTATGCACCCTAGACGGTCGGAAAATTCATCAACCGAAGATCAATAATATTCTATATCGTCATTTTGTATCAACTTCTCTGAAATACAACTTGCTTAAAGGCAGTGTTCACGATAATCTTCGATTTTGAGATTAGTCGCTGAATCGATTGCTTGGTCCCGGTGTAGAACTGAAATGACGAAGAAACCGGGAAAAACGCATTAGAAGGGCACGAAATCCTTTACTCTCACCCCGCTTCTTTACTCTCAGTGGAACTGTTTGTTGTGACAATGAAATCTTTTGTGGACCCGTCTTTTGCAATTCTCCATTTTTTGTTGCTCCGTTCTTTCCTTCGGACCCTAACTAATACTGTTTTGCCCAAAATAATCTTCTATTTTCGATTAGTCCCATTTTTTACCGGTGACAACCACCGTGAACATGTTCATCCAACCGGACAACTAGTCCAGGCCAGAGAATAATGTCACTGAAATAAGGCGATTTAGTGCGTTTTTCGCCGTTTCTTCGTAATTTTCGTAACACTTGGTTGCCAACGCATTGTTTCGAGTGGAAAACTCGGTAGCGAAAATGATCGTGAACACTGCCTTTAAAGTCAGTGTTCACGATAAATCTCGTTCTCGAGGTCTCGGTGTGAAACACTAAGGCGCTATTCATACTACTCAACGCCAGCGCGGCACGCGCGTGCCGCGCTGGCGTGGCGTTTGTGTATGAATACTTTCTACGCGCGTGCCGAGCTTGCGGAGACTGAATACTCAAGCGGCGACGCCATGGCGGAGCGGTGAAGCTGGAATGAATGAGACTATCGATAAATAATATCAGTGGATGAAAACGCCAAGGCGTTCCGGGTGGCAGTATGAATACTGCAGCGGCGACGCCATGGCGGAGCGTGACGCGCGTGCCGCTCGGGCGGGGCGTCAAACCATTCATACACAAACGCCACTGGCGTTGAGTAGTATGAATAGCGCCTAAGTTGGCAGGTGCTGTAGAGGATAGGGTCGAAGAAAGCAACGAAAACTGGCCAGAAATAAATACAAACGGCTTTGAAAGCTCTCCCGGTGCGCCTACCTATCCCGGTCCGCCCCCCAATCGGACGAGCTTTTGGCGACGCACACGTTTTGATGGCATATTGCCAAGCAACTCTGCCGCAGTTAGCATTATCGATTCGCGCAGATTTCGGGATTAGCGCGCTTGCCGAAATCAGCAGGGCCCATGATTCTCGTCCACGCCCTGAATTCAGAAAACGCTATTTTGACTTATTCTGGACGTTTTTCTCCCCTTTTTCTTCACCATTAGTTACCTCACGACCAAACAATTCCATTTTTGGGTCGAACTCGAGTGCGATATTCATCGTGAACACTGCCTTTAAGTCTAATTTTGTAATCTCTTGTAACTGTCAACTTTTGTGTCCCATAATTATTGAGGACATCTGCCTTAGTCCATGGGTCTTCAGATGCCGAATTTTTTTCGCTCAAACATAATCTAAAGCGCTTTTTTTGCGGCTGTGTCACAAATGTGAAGATGCCAACTTTCAGGGCTGGTTCCGTACAATGTGTTGTGTGTTCGTGCTGGTCGTGTGCTTGCCAATGTGCGATCGGTGAAGGACGTATTCGACATGGCAACAATCCTGGAGCTGGTCGTTCTCGCCCTTGCCCTCGACGTCATCGGACTGTTGACCAGACGTCAAAGGAAGGATGACCTGGAATCGGCACATATTTCTGCCGAGTAACAGCTCGGTGTCCTTTACGGACTCAGTTTATGATGGTATTGTGTTTTTTTCGAGTCATCAAGGTTGTCATTAACAGCATTTATCTAGTCATATTACTTGACAAGAACGATATTTAAAGGCATCGTACACGATGAAAACCATACTAGGGTTTTTGACTTTTTCGTGTTGTTATATCCCTATAGTGACTGAAGGTTGCAAAAAGCCCCCTCAAAAACGTCAACTTTTCAAGAAAAAACCATTTCAAGAAAGATAAATACAAATTTGAATTCCTGAAAGTTTAGGTTCCTGGCAAAAGTAAAGATTTGGCATGGCCGTTTTTTCAAAATTTTAGAAATATACTCAGTTAAAAGGGAAAGGTGAAGAAAAATGGGAAAAGTTTTGAAATATTCCTGAGAACGATTTGGCGTAGAATAATTTGATTTTTAGGAAATGTAATGAAATAGTTGAAAGTATGATTTGGCAGTCGAGTTTCAACCAACTATTGATAAGAGTTGTGCAAAAGGAGAGATCGCATTGTATGAGCTTATCCGTAGGACATATCAAAGCAAAATCACGCGTGATAAGGCAAGCAGTAAAAGCTCGTTTGTGAGCTGGAATGCCGCGATCTTCACGTATTAAGTGAAGTAAAATCAAGTGTTTGGTCCATATCACGCGTGATTTTGCTTTGATATGTTCTACGGATAAGCTCATACAATGCGATCTCTCGTTTCGCACAAATCTTGTAAATAGTTGGTTCAAACTCGACTGCCAAATCATACTTTCAACTATTTCATTACATTTCCTAAAAATCAAATTATTCTACGCCAAATCGTTCTCAGGAATATTTCAAAACTTTTCCCATTTTTCTTCACCTTTCCCTTTTAACTGAGTATATTTCTAAAATTTTGAAAAAACGGCCATGCCAAATCTTTACTTTTGCCAGGAACCTAAACTTTCAGGAATTTCATTTATTTTTCCTAAAGGTTTCCTTTCTAACATGGTTTTATGCCTGGTGGTGTTGCTAATTCAAAGAAAACCCCACTGATGCCCTGCCCCCCCCATTCTATGACGTCCTGCACGCACGCACTGATGTCCTGCACACTTTCTACGGCGTTCTGCGCACACCGATTTGGGTCACAAGCACGCTCATGCCGATCACGTTTTCCGCAGGGCTACCTTAACCCTCCTTCGAAAATTTTCCAAGTATCAGCCTGGATAGGAGCACATCGTAATAGCCAACAATCATGTTTGCACCATTTCGACCTCCTTTGCCATTTTCCAGTGGCTTCTCGCAGAGAGCGGTGTGTGAATGAATGCATCCCGCTCTTCCGCCCTTTTATACCTCGCATGTTATGAGCGTGTGTTATCGTTCGTTATCATGTTTTGTTCAAGAATGGTTACGGTAGCCCTGCGGAAAAAATGATCGACATTGGCGTGCTTGTATTTGGGTCCCGCACACTTTTACGGCGTCCGACGCACTCTCATTTGGGTCCCGCACACGTTCTACGGCGTCTTGCGCGCTTCCACTTGGCTACTCTGACATTCGGCAGGAGTCGCCTCGTAGGGCGAGGTCCAGTTTCGCTCACTTTTTCGACTGCTCTACATTATTCTCACGTCGCGCCGAAGCCATGGCCGAAAAAGTGGGAAAAACTGGTGAAAATATGAGGCGACTTCAGAAAAAGTCCCCCAGCTCGCGCCTTTTTGCAACGCCACTCCCGATGAAAAACGATCGATATGGCTCATAGCTAATTTTTTCCATCACGATCCGCCCACTAGTTACTCTTTCAATGCTCTCATTTCTACTTTTCTCATTTCCATTATCTTTTCTTGTACTCGTCGGACAATTCTCTGATCACTGTCCCCTTGCCCCTCCACTGTGTATTATGTAAAGTTGTAAAAGAATGAAATGTTCGAAAAAATTTGAAAGCTTTTTTTTCGTTCGTTGGAAAGTTTGTCAAACGAATTTTTTCCATTTGGTTCGTTCGAAACTTCATCTGAGCTTCTCAAAGCCAAGGCTACATTGTTTCGTTATTCTCAGGCCGTGTTGTCGTGGGGTTGAGCGAGCAACTCGCCTGCTCGAATAGTTGTGCTTGGGACCGGGAATATAAAGCCATTCTCGCTAACACAAATGGCCCGTATCCACTTCAAGACTGGTTGAAATAAGGAGAAAGGATATTTACGCTCGCGACTTGAGTAGAAATCGAACACATGTGGAAAATTCATTCTCTGACTGTGCGTTGTGAATAGAGCGTTGAGTCTCCTTTTGAAAAAAAAGATCTAAAATTCTGAAAGGTTCCGGAAAATCTAAACTTTGAACAAAGTTCCAAAATATCCGAAATTTCGAACGACTTTCGAAAAAAATGAAATTTGATTAGATCGAAACTAATTTTTTCGACCTCCGAAATTTCGAAAGAATTTCGAAATTTGTTTATTCGAACTTTAGTTCGGACGAATTAAGAATAAAAACTGAATTTTCAACGAATTTCGAAAATGCAATTTAAAACGAATTAAAAATCGAAATTTCGATTAGTTTCGAAACTCGTTCGTACGACCTCTAAAATTTCGAGGTTTTGAAATTCGTTCGTATGATATTTTTTTCGAACGATATTTTTCACTTTTCATTCGTTCGACATTTTTTTCCTACTTTTTATTTAGGGTTGAGATCCGCCAATGGAAGGTACTGGACGCAAATTAATTTCAGCGCAAGGTATCGGGTTGTACATTATTATATTACTAATATTTTGAAAATCTTCAATTCTTTGCCACTTCAGAAGCGGAAGATAACCTACATGGTCATCGAAATGCCGGAGCCGAAAGCGCAGGGGACGAGCGATGACGACTTTTATGTCCGCCCGTTTCATAACAGTTTCGTGCGCGCAGGTTGTTTTTTTGTTTTTGATTGCAGCCGCGTTTTTTGTCTTTTGTCTGTTATAGCACGGCATCATAAAATTCAAACCGCACACAATCGATACCTCGCGCACCGTAGGACACACTTTCCACTTTCCCATTGGAGAATCTCAGACCTGAACGAAATTTCAAGGTAATGGAAATTTTGATAGCGTAGGAAATCCAAAATACAAACGCGGCCCATACGCTGCCTGAACTTCGCCTTCGGTGTGTGGAGTATGGAGGGTAGCATGCCTTCGGAATGATTGGTTTAAAGATTATGACCCTCTGCTTAATTTCTGGTATAACTTCATCGTTGCTAGATCATGAATTTTCTCAGTACTAGGTTCCATTTAGGTTCTAGTTGTTATTTTTCCTGTTATAGTTGCTAAATCTCATACAGTTTTTTGGCTTTAGGTCCCTCATGCTGATTGATAGCATTATAGATCAGTGGTTCATTTCATTTCTGACTTTACGAGTGCCCCCGTTTGAGATAGTTTAACTAACTCACAGATTCTACGGCGTCCAACGTACTTTCGTTTGGGTCTCACACACTTTCCGCGGCTTACTGCGCACACCCATTTGGGTCCCGCACACTTTCTACGGCGTTCGGCACACTTTCATTTGGGTCCCACACACTTACTACGGCATTCTGCGCACACCCATTTGGGTCCCGCACACTTTATACGGCGTCCGGCGCACTCCCACGTGGGTCTCCCACACTTTCTACGGCGTCCGGCACACTCTCATTTGGGTCCCACACACTTACTACGGCGTTCTGCGCACAGCCATTTGGGTCCCGCACACTTTATACGGCGTCCGGCGCACTCCAACGTGGGTCTCGCACACTTTCTACGGCGTCCGGCACACTCTCATTTGGGTCCCACACACTTACTACGGCGTCCGGCGCACTCTCATTTGGGTCCCACACACTTTCTACGGCGTCCGTCACACTCTCATTTGGGTCCCACACACTTTTACGGCTTACTGCGCACACCCATTTGGGTCACGCACACTCTCTACGGCGTCCGTCACACTCTCATTTGGGTCCCACACACTTACTGATACGGCGTTCTGCGCACACCCACTTGAGTCCGCACACTTTCTACGGCGTTCTGCGCACACCCATTTGGGTCCCATACACTTTCTACGGCGTTCTTCGCACACCCATTTGGGTCCCGCACACTTTCTACGGCGTCCGGCGCACTCCCATTTGGGTCACGCACACTTTCTACGCCGTCCGTCACACTCTCATTTGGGTCCCACACACTTACTACGGCTTACTGCGCACACCATTTGGGTCACGCACACTTTCTTACGGCGTCCGTCACACTCTCATTTGGGTCCCACACACTTACTACGGCGTTCTGCGCACACCCACTTGGGTCCCGCACACTTTCTACGGCGTTCTGCGCACACCCATTTGGGTCCCATACACTTTCTACGGCGTTCTTCGCACACCCATTTGGGTCCCGCACACTTTCTACGGCGTCCGGCACACTCTCATTTGGGTCCCACACACTTACTACGGCGTCCGGCGCACTCTCATTTGGGTCCCGCACACTTTCTACGGCGTCCGTCACACTCTCATTTGGGTCCCACACACTTACTACGGCTTACTGCGCACACCCATTTGGGTCACGCACACTTTCTACGGCGTCCGTCACACACTCATTTGGGTCCCACACACTTACTACGGCGCTCTGCGCCCACCCACTTGGGTCCCGCACACTTTCTACGGCGTCCGGCGCACTCCCACTTGGGTCCCGCACACTTTCTACGACGTTCTGCGCACACCCATTTGGGTCCCACACACTTTCTAGGGCGTTCTGCGCACACCCATTTGGGTCACGCACACTTTCTACGGCGTCCGGCGCACTCCCATTTGGGTCTCGCCCCCTTTCTATGGCGTTCTGCGCCCACCCATTGGGGTCCCGCACACTTTCTACGGCGTCTTTCGCACTCCTGCTGGGGTCCCGCACACTATCTACGGCGTTCTGTGGGGCACTTCTTTCTTTCTTGTTAGTCACACCGTGCGGCGTTCCAAAAAGTACTTCCGAGATCCCGCCGTATTGATTGAAGCGTTGCCCCGTCAAAACCTGAGCAAAAGCCAATCAGTAACAGTGTTTATTTCACTAGTTCATTTTTACGAATAAGTAAACGTCGGATGGTTTATAATAACATGTTTACGTGTTTTGTTCTTTCTCGACCCTCAATTTTGAGGTTCTCGACCCTCAATTTTGAGGTTCCGCAAAAATTGAGCAACCAACTTCAAATTTTGGCAGGAGCTAGGTGCAAACAAAACCAGCTCCTGGGCCGAATATGAGCTCTCTAGCTCAACGATAAGTGTTCCAACAAGATCGTGAACGCCAACTGAAAAAAAAAGGATATGAACATTTTTTCGACCAAAATGACGCGGTTTTGACACTTTTTCTCGAATCTCAGGAAACCATTCCGGACCATTTTTTGAACAGTTATTCACCTTTCTAAAGTATATTAAATGCAAAAAGAACGGTCTTCTTACGTTTACTCTGGACCCTGATACTGAGATCAGGGGTTGCGCGATGGCGAATCAAAGCCAAATCTGGTGAGCGCTTCGCGCTCACCACAATTTTCCGCCGCATCAACTTTTGACAGTTGCGCGAGGAACGCAAGGAACACTTTTACGCACCGAGGACGTCATTCAGACGAGCGATCATTTTTTTCTTGAACGAAACTAAAAAGTGTAGCTAACCTGCTGCGTCCATTGCTGTCAGCTGCTTTCGATCGATGCCGAACGTGAAATCGAGTATCGGATGAATTGCGCCCTACCACGCGTCAACGGACTATCGCGGGGTGCGACCACGGCGTTTTGTTCCTTTTAAAGGCACAGTACACCCTCAGACATGAACTTTGAGGTTTTCATGTAATTTTGTAGAAGATCCCTCCTGTATAACACGTGCCAAATCCGAGATCTCAATTCCTCCAAATAAGCGAGATGTAAGCGACCACTACAGGCCCGACCTCCTTCGCTCCTACCTCACAGGCCCGACCCAACAGATTTTCAAACTCGATAGCGGCTCGATGGATGGATGAATTCCAACAAGTCGTCGTTCTTCAGTCCATTACCGGACTGTCTCCTTATAATCCTATAGTGACTGAAGGTTGCAAAAAGCCTCCTATAGTGACTGAAGGTTGCAAAAAGCCCCCTCAAAAACGTCAACTTTTCAAGAAAAAACCATTTCAAGAAAGATAAATACAAATTTGAATTTTCCGCCGCATCAACTTTTGACAGTTGCGCGAGGAACGCAAGGAACACTTTTACGCACCGAGGACGTCATTCAGACGAGCGATCATTTTTTTCTTGAACGAAACTAAAAAGTGTAGCTAACCTGCTGCGTCCATTGCTGTCAGCTGCTTTCGATCGATGCCGAACGTGAAATCGAGTATCGTGTGAATTGCGCCCTACGACGCGTCAACGGACTATCGCCGGGTGCGACCACGGCGTTTTGTTCCTTTTAAAGGCACAGTACACCCTCAGACATGAACTTTGAGGTTTTCATGTAATTTTGTAGAAGATCCCTCCTGTATAACACGTGCCAAATCCGAGATCTCAATTCCTCCAAATAAGCGAGATGTAAGCGACCACTACAGGCCCGACCCCCTTCGCTCACCACCACAGGCCCGACCCCCTAACAGATTTTCAAACTCGATAGCGGCTCGATGGATGGATGAATTCCAACAAGTCGTCGTTCTTCAGTCCATTACCGGACTGTCTCCTTATCCTGGCTTTCTCTCACGCAACGATTTCGAATGAAGAGAAATACAGGCCTGAGACAACTCGTCCACCAATTTTCCACCCTCAAAATCTAGGCATATTTGAAGAGCCATAACTCTGTTCATAGGAGGTATTGGAAGATTTCAGAGATACCACTGTGATCAGCGTGTGACTCTCTCCAAGATGAGCATGAAATTTAAAAATTAATTTTTTGGGTGTTCTGTGCCTTTAACAACGGATCGACCCCAAGGACGGCCCCCAAAACCCAGGAAGCCCTTTTGAGGTAAGCAAATCTCCATTCAGAGGCGATTTTGAAACTCCAGACTTCCTGAGTGACATTGTTATGGCCGCCCACTAGTCCGACTGAACGCAAAAGCTGGATTTTTGTTTTCATCGTGTACGATGCCTTTAAAGGCAGCATACACGCTCGCAAGCATAGTCGAGATAACAGCATAGATAGGTCCGCACGGCCCGTACTATGTCGTGAACGACGTTCGAAGCGCTGAAAACTGTCCAGGATGACAATATTTGACAATTTTTCAGCAATCTTGCCTTCCACGCCCGTATTTTCACACCCCTTCGAGTAACAGAATGAGAATCGATACTTGTGAAAACGTGTGATAATTGAGAGCGATAGCACTATCAAATGGGAGTGCACGAAAGAAATAGCTTGGTTTACTTGAGTATAACATGTCTGCATACCTACTGACTCCACTTTCGAGAATGCCGCTCTGCTTTGGCTGAGGGGCTGAGCAGAGTGCCACCGTGGGGCGGCGCGGTCTGATGATGGAGAGCCGTATTGATAGATCGCCGCGATCTATCAATACGGCTCTCAATCATCAGGCCGCCCCGCGCCGCGGTGGCACTCTGCTCAGCCCCTGACCTCTTGAAATGGAGGATTTTATCAGTGCACAAACATGTTATATTGAGGTAAATCGAGTTTTTTCTCCACTGCACTCCCTTTTTATAGTGCTATCACTCTAAGTTATCACATGTTTTCTCAAGTATCGATTCTCATTCTGTTACTCGAAGGGGTGTGAAAATACGGGCGTGGAAGGCAAGATTGCTCAAGCATTGTCAAATATTGTCATCCTGGACAGTTTTCAGCGCTTCAAACGTCGTTGACGACATAGTACGGGCCGTGCGGACCTATATATGCTGTTATCTCGACTATGCTTGCGAGCATGTATGCTGCCTTTAAGTGCGCCAGAATGGGGCTACTGTAATCTCACTCAAGTTGGCTCTGAACTTTTCTATGTTCTGATTCCAATTTCGCTACATCCTTACAACAGGTGGTGCTCTTTTCCTGCTCTGTAGTCCAGGCAGATCCTCAAGGGCACAGGACACCCAAAAAATTAATTTTCAGATTTCATGCTAATCTTGGAGACAGGGTTCGGCGCTTGGTGTGAATATCCACACCGGGGGGTCTGAGCTGCGCAAAGGTGGAGGGAGGGCGGTCTGAGCTCCACCGGGAGACAACGTGAATCATTCTGACCGGGGGTAGAAGGTGCACTGTTTAGAAATATTTTTTGCGAATAATTCGGTAATACCGTCCAATTAACATGAAACATTGTTGTAATTAAATTTACGTAAATGTTAAAATTATAGTAAAGGTTCTCCTACGGTTGAATATAAGTCACATAGGTTCTCGGCGTGTATCCTGGATAGTTGTGTACCGAATTGCAAATAAGAATAGATTGGAAGCTACGGAATGGGGCGGAAGAAAAGAGGGGATGCGGTGGATGAAGTTATTGGGGCAAAGGCGAAGACGACGAGATGTACTAAAGAAATAAATATGTTTTCAGAGAAGAACAGGCCACTTTAAATGTATGGAAAACACGCTTAAATAAGTGGTTAGATACGAAAATAGGTGCTTCAACATTAGCCAGACCACTTGCTAGTTGGAAAGAGCGTCATCTAATCTGGTTACGTTTCGAATTTCATTCTCCGAAACCCACTCATACACGAAACACGCGACGCGGGTTCGATCCCGAAAGGTGCTTAGGTTTCGGAAAACATTATACCTCACATTTTTTTGCAAAGTAAGGGTCACGAAAATGAGATATTCGAGTCGAGAGTGATTTACCCTTTATACAAATTTTCAGCCTCTAAGATGAACGCTGAAAGGCACTTCTTTGTATGGCCCACACCTGTCGCAGGTGCGGTCGCGCTGGTAGTCTACATTTTTGCAAGGTATGAGTCAGGAGAATACGATGATCATACTCACTTTCAACGTCCAACATAGATGCTGAATACCGCTACAGTATAAAGCCTCACACTTTTTTCAGGTGTGGTCCCGCTGAAAAGGGGCGTGGAGTCCACAAACCTGGAGTAGGGTTTTAAAACACCAGGAACTTAACTTCCAAAAGAGCTACCCCGGGTTTGAGCTAAACTAAGAAACTAGGTTTGTAACCCTACCGAATGAAACTTTACTCGCTTTCAGAGGACGCCTTACAAAAAGTTTACTAGGTGTGGACATTTGATGTTTTGAGCATAAATGTCCACACCTAGCCAGTGCATTTTGGTGTGGACATTTATGCTCAAAACATCAAATGTCCACACCTAGTAAATTTTTCTGTAGGGCGTCCTGTGGGAGCGAGTAAAGTTTCATTCGGTAGGGTTACAAACCCAGTTTCTTAGTTGTGCTCAAACCCGGGGTAGCTTTTTTGGAAGTTAAGTTGCAGGTGTTTTAAAACCCTACTCCAGGTTTGTGAACTTCGACGTTTTTTTCACGTTTTTTAACCTTGTTCCGCTTCCTATGTAGCGGTTCTCGGCGTTACACTGAGACGGTAAAAGATTGTATTAATGGTAAATCGACCACGCTGGACTCAAATATCCTACTCTCGTCACACCTAAATTTCGAAATTGACGACTTCCGGCGGGACCACACCTGAGAAAAGTGTCAGGCCTTCTACTGTAGCGATGTTCAGCATCTATGTTGGGCAGTGAAAGTGAGTATACAGGATAAATCGACCACGCTGGACTCGATCATCGTATCCTCCTGACTCATACCTTCCAAAAATGTAGACTTCCAGCGCGACCGCACCTATGACAGGTGTTGGCCACGCAGAGGAGTGCCTTTCAGCGTCCATCTCAGAGGCTGAAAATTTGTATATAGGGTAAATCTACCACTCTCGACTCGGATATCTTATTTTCGTGACACTTACTTTGCGAAAAAATGTGAGGTCTAATGTTTTCCGAAAATTAAGCACCTTGCGAGATCGAATCCGCGTAGTGTTTTGTGTGCGAGTGGGTTTTGGAGAATGAGATTCGAAACGTAACCAGATTAGTTGACGCTCTTTCGAACCAGAAGTCCATACATCTGAAGTGACATGTTCTTCTTGGAGTTGCGAAATGAATTTACTAACTCATATTAATTTGAAAACGCATTTATTTCTTCGAGACATCCCGTATTATTGACCTTAGCCAATCACTTCATCTTCTCCACGCTCCTTTTCCACCACATATATACTTTAGCTTCCTACCCGTAATTATTCACAATTGCTGGATACACGTTCAAACCTATGCGTCTTATATTCAACATTAAGAGAGCCTTCACTATAATTAAAACCCCTTACAATACTCGCCCTAATTTACTCAAAGAAGTCGCGAAAGTCGCGAAATCGCGACTTTTCGCCATAACTCGTTTCTTTCTCCATTTTTCCCCATAGTGTGTGGTACCATTCGAATATACACGTCGCCCTCTATCCGATTCGATGGAGAAGTTCTGAGAAAGTCCATTTTCGTACTGCTCGCCTACTCGAAGTACCTGAGTTGAGCCATAAACTGGCGAGCCCGAGATAATTACTCTCCTCTCGGCGAACGCATGCATGCTCGCGAGAAGAGTCAGTCACTAACGTTCTCTCGTAGAAACATTTTAAATAGAGATTGGCAAAGTAGTTGTTTCACGGAATAAACATCACTCGTATTGAGGTTTAAATTTTGGAATGCAATGACTTTGTCTAAATTCACTTGAGGGCTGCAGACTTGTCATCTGCGCACTTCCGCTAATTCGGAGAATTTTCGCAAACTTCCCACTTCAGGCTCAGGCTAATGCGAACCTCGTGACCTTTTGAATAGCTATTTACACTTATGTATGCACAGTAATTAACCGAATTCATTTCTAATTTTTTCGTTTTTTTTTGAAAATTTCAATTTCTTTCAGATTTTGAGAATCTGAGTTCAAAAACAAAAATTTTGCATCCGATTCTATTTTAACATTGAAATTTATTCAAAGTTCGAAAATTCTGAATTTAATCTCAAAATTAACTGTGATTTTGAACTTCCAATTTTTTTCAAACTTTCGATTTGATTTTGTTTTTGTTTTGGGAAACTCATGCTTATTTAAAGTTTTGGGAGCTCGGTAATATGTTCAACTTTTTAATACTACAAATTCAATCAATCTCAACAATTCAGAATGTGATTCAATTTTACTTCTGATTTCGGAATTCGAATCTTTTTTTTGATTTTTCAGGTCATTTCAGGTTTCGAAACCCACTCCACGCAGGCCACAACAGTTTGTCTCCACTTCACTACAATCTTCGTAATAATCAACTGAATTTAATAACAAGTTTTTTAGTTTTTTAAATTTGCGACTTGTCTCAGATTTTGCTAATTTGAATTTATTACAGAACGCGCAATTATTTCGATTTTTTAACATTAGAAATCTGTTGGAATTTTGGAAATTCTGAATTTAATTCTGATTTTTGAATTCCTATTTGATTTTGAATTTTTCCATTTTTTAAAGTTCATTTCAAATTCATTTTTCCTCGGAATCCAAATTCATTTATGATTTAAAAATTCTCTTTATTTTTTCGGATTTTCAAATTTATTTCAGTTTTTTTGTAGATCTCTTGACTGCTTTAAGTTTTGAAAAGTCGGCAGTTGATTCAAATTGTTAACACCGCAAATTTTTTCAAATCTTAAAATTCTGAATTCAATTCAAATTTAATTTTGATTTTTGAATTCTGATGTTTTATTTGCCATATTCTGAATTTATTCCAGCAATCTAAAATCTATATATTTCAAAATTTCATAAACTGAGTTCGATTGAAATTTTGAAACTCAAAATTTAAAGCGAATTTTAAAATTCCGAACTGTCCAAATTTTTGAATTTAATCAAAATTTCGGATGTAGTTCGAATTCTGAGAGTGAGACAAACTTTTCAGCATTTGTAAACATTGTTGAAAAATAAAAAAGTGAACCCTGTCAAATTCATCATTTTCATCATGATAATAATTCATACTAAATGTATTCAATATTTTGTTTCTTTTATTTCATTATAATTTCAAAATTTTCAATTTTACCAATTTATTGATTTTATCATTTTTATGTATTGAATACAATTTTCTTGAATACATATTTATAACTTTATTGAAGCCACTGATCGATCTAAAATGCATCTAGAATCGGAGAACTTCCAAGATTTCAGAAGTTCTAGGGCTTTTATGAGTGGCGGTGAACAGATTTGGAGCCTTGCCAACGCTAGCCCTTTGCGTGACCCTTCACCCCTCGCATGCCGGCCGATTTACCAACGCGGACTGGCCTTCTCCGCCGCCACTGACCAACACATATCGACTGGACGGCCCACACGAGACTGAAATATGGAAGAATCTTCAATAAATATGCGTCCCCATACACTCAGCGGTCAAAAAATAGACGACTTCAGAGAAATTCCAAACCTTTTTCTTAATTCAAAATTTAAAAGGGTGAAGGGGTCACGCAAAGGGTTAGCGTTGGCAAGGCTACAAATCTGTTCACCACCACTCATAAAAGCCCTAGAACTTCTGAAATCTTGGAACCTCTGGGATTCTAGGTGCGTTTTGGATCTATAAGTGGCTTTAATAAATAGTAAAATGAATTTTCAAGAGATTAGTAAATAATGCTTAAAAATATTTAATATAATAGAGATGATGAATGAAAAAAAGTAGAAATTATCACAGAAAAAACATACATTAATAACATTTAAAATGGAATAAATTTCGATAAAATTTTCATGAATTCTAAAAAAATTTTAAATTTTGAATTAAGAAAAAGGTTTGGAAATTCTTTGAAGTCGTCTATTTTTTGAGCTACTATGCTTCTGATAAACATTTATATTCAACCCCAATGACAACCCTTTCGATAAACGCTGATCCCAAAAGCATTGGTTTGCTTACTCATGAGAGTTTTCGTTTCCATGTCAACATGAAACCTTTCTTGACCAGCAATACGATGCTATTAATGCGTTAACCCCATTTCTACTACTAACTACTGGATTTGAATATGGGTCTAGCTTCCAATTATTTTTTTTGAATTGTTCATTTCTTAAAAAAATGTGTTGAAGCCTTGGGTAACTCATGCAAGGTGGTCGAGCTCAAATTTTGTAAAATGTAAATGCAACCTATTATTCATTGTGGAGCAATTTGATTAGCAAAATTTCAAAGTTGGGTACAACCTTAATTTCTATGAGTTAAAAATTGAGAATTTGCCAAAGCCACTGACACAATTTTTTTCTTAAACTCATAATTGTCGGAAGGGTTCGATAAATTCACTTTTCAAGCTCGCTTTTGTAGCTTATAAAGTTGAAAGCCGAAGCTGGACACAAATTCGTAATTTTTTCCACTTCCACTGCTCACAATTTTTTAAAATTTTGTAGCACTAACTCGCACCCCTCGTATGTAAAGTAATTTATTGAACAGTTTTTTTAGTAGTATTAGCGAGTACTTGCTAAAGCGGAATCAACATTTTCTCGCCATAGGATTACTCCCCTAATTGTTTTAGGGAAAAAGCAAATTCTTAACTAATTTTTCTGAAGAACCAGAGATTTATGTGAAAAATTTATCAAGGTTTCGAACGAAGTTAGAAAACGGTGATGAGATTTCAACTTTATTGTTCAATGAAATTGTCACATTATCAGATAGAATTTTTTAAACATTAAGTAGCATGTTTTCTACACTTTTTAATGCCAAAAATGCATTAAAAAACAAACACCACTTCAGCAATGTGAATTTGGAATTTTTGTGCCGTCGCTGGTCTTTTTCATGTTTTTTATTCATTGATGTCCATTTTAATTTGAGTTTTCAAATAATTGAATTTTCCTTCAGCAACAAAAAATCTCGTTACCTTCTATGACTGATTTCTGTCATTCGCTGAAAGAGAAATAACGTCTCTCTTCTTACAATCAAACATGGTCTGAGCCCAGGGATTCAAACTAATAATTCCTCGTTGACATCAGCCGATACCTACATATCTTTCACTCCTCCGACCCTGCCGTCCGCATGGCCATTAGGAAATGCCATTGGGACATGTTTACGATCCTGGGTCGCTTGTCTTCAGATCTGTTATGTCCACTGGCTATGCAGGATCACGAGCGGTCTAGTGGAGGCGATATCGACCCATATGTGCCAAAATTATTAGATTGAATGGTGAAGGCTGAGAATATTTACGGAATTAAAATAGGCATAATTGAAAACAGTGTAAATAAGAATAAAAATTGTTAATAAATATCAAAACTTTCTCCTGCTCCTCGCTTTTCAAGCGTTAATCATTTTATTTTGCCTGAAAATCAGATGCGCTTTTCATGATCGCGAAAATTCATAAAAAAAGGGAGTAGACGTCAAATTTAGAACGAACTCCTCTTTCTGATTCCATGTGACTGTTCACCTACGCTTTTTCTTGAAAAAATCCGAATTCATAAATCACAGACAGTTTTCGTATTACAATAGCAACTTTATCAGAGAGGCTAGGAATTGATCTGATCAAGCAGAAGTTTCAAAAATAGGTCCGAGTTCTTATTTTGATCACTACCACTCACTAAATTCCTTCATACAAATTATATGTAAAGGTCTTCAGAAAAGTTACTGCCTAATAAAACTAACACAGAATTAATTTTTGAAAACTAGTCCGACTTTTTTTCTATTGGTGACTAAAAATGCTAACGAGGAATCAGTAAACACTCGAATAATTTAGGAAATTCGTTGAAAATATTTCACCAGCATAAGGCATATCTATGGTTTTTTCAGTAACAATTGATTTACTTGGGAATGAAAATTCGTCAAGAGGCTTCAAAAATCTTTTCATAGGGGCAGGATAATTGGAATAGATAAAGTCAAACGTGAATCAAGTAATGAAAGAAACAAATAACACTTGACTGTTTAAAAAAAAATCCGGGGGCGCGTATTGGAAAGTGAAGTGATTTAAACGTAAGCAACATTTAGAGTTACTGCAATACGCGAATAGAGATCTTATCATGATTCATTAAACATTTATATCTTTTAAATAAAAAGAGAGAAGGAAATCCGAGAAAAGGACTCACCTTTTTCATTAAATTACCTTTGCGGAGAAGAAAGGAAACGTATAGCATCATATTGCTGGTCAAGAAAAGTTTCATGTTAACAATGAAACATGAAAACTCTCATGAGTTAGCAAATCAATGCATTTGGGATCAACGTTTAACGGGAGGATTGCTATTGGGGTTCAATAGAACTGTCTATCAGCATCTAGTACCTTGCAGTTCAGTAGAATACAGGTGAATAGTATAGAAATACAGTGAGGACGCAATCAAATCGAAGCACTCGTGAAACAGGCACTCTGGAGGCAATCTCGTCCGCGCCGAGGGGCGGAGTCGACCCGCCCTACTGGGACACGCCCACCCGAGAGTGCCTGTTCGGGCGCTCCCGTTGGTCAGTGGCGGCGGAGAAGGCCAGTCCGCGTTGGTAAATCGGCCGGCATGCGAGGGGTGAAGGGTCACGCAAAGGGTTAGCGTTGGCAAGGCTCAAAATCTGTTCACCATCACTCATAAAAGCCCTAGAACTTCTGAAATCTTGGAACCTCTGGGATTCTAGGTGCATTTTCGATCTATAAGTGGCTTCAATAAAGTTATAAATATGTATTCAAGAAATTTGTATTCAATACATAAAAATGATAAAATCAATAAATTGGTAAAATTGAAAATTTTGAAATTGTAATGAAATAAAAGAAACAAAATATTGAATACATTTAGTATGAATTGATATCGCGATGAAAAATGATGAATTTGACAGGGTTCGCTTTTTTTATTTTTCAACAATGTTTACAAATGCTGAAAAGTTTGTCTCACTCTCAGAATTCGAACTACATCCGAAATTTTGATTAAATTCAAAAATTTGGACAGTTCGGAATTTTGAAATTCGCTTTAAATTTTAAGTTTCAAAATTTTAATCGAACTCAGTTTATGAAATTTTGAAATATATAGATTTTAGATTGCTGAAATAAATTCAGAATATGGCAAATAAAACATCAGAATTCAAAAATCAGAATTAAATTTGAATTGAATTCAGAATTTTAAGATTTGAAAAAATTTGCGGTGTTAACAATTTGAATCAACTGCCGACCTTTCAAAACTTAAAGCAGTCGAGAGATCTACAAAAAACCTGAAACAAATTTGAAAATCCGAAAAAATAAAGAGAATTTTTAAATCATAAATGAATTTGGATTCCGAGGAAAAATGAATTTGAAATGAACTTGAAAAAAATGGAAAAATTCAAAATCAAATAGGAATTCAAAAATCAGAATTAAATTCAGAATTTCCAAAATTCCAATAGTTTTCTAATGTTAAAAAATCGAATTAATTGCGGTTTTCGTAATAAATTCAAATTAGCAAAATCTGAGACAACTCGCAAATTTAAAAAAACTAAAAAACTTGTTATTAAATTCAGTTGATTATTACGCAGATTCTAGTGAAGTGGAGACAAACTGTTGTTGCCTGCGTGGAGTGGGTTTCGAAACCTGAAATGAACTGAAAAATCAAAAAAAGATTCGAATTCGGAAATCAGAAGTAAAATTGAATCACATTCTGAATTATTGAAATTGATTGAATTTGTAGTATTAAAAAGTTGAACATATTACCGAGCTCGCAAAACTTTAAATAAGCAAGAGTTTCCCAAAACAAAAACAAAATCAAATCGAAAGTTTGAAAAAAATTGGAAGTTCAAAATCACAGTTAATTTTGAATTAAATTCAGAATTTTTGAACTTTGAATAAATTTCCAATGTTAAAAATTGAATCGGATGCAAAATTTTTGTTTTGAACTCAGATTCTCAAAATCTGAAAGAAATTGAAATTTTTCAAAAAAAAAAACGAAAAAATTAGAAATGAATTCGGTTAATTACTGTGCATACATAAGTGTAAATAGCTATTCAAAAGGTCACGAGGTTCGCATTGAGCCTGAAGTGGGAAGTTTGCGAAAATTCTCCGAATTAGCGGAAAGTGCGCGGTGACAAGTCTGCAGCCCCTCAAGTGAATTTAGACAAAGTCATTGCATTCCAAAATTTAAACCTCAATACGAGTGATGTTTATTCCGTGAAACAACTACTTTGCCAATCTCTATTTACAATGTTTCTACGAGAGAGCGTTAGTGACTGACTCTTCTCGCGAGCATGCATGCGTTCGCCGAGAGGAGAGTAATTATCTCGGGCTCGCCAGTTTATGGCTCACCTCAGGTACTTCGAGTAGGCGAGCAGTACGAAAATGGACTTTCTCAGAACTTCTCCATCGAATCGGATAGAGGGCGACGTGTATATTCGAATGGTACCACACACTATGGGGAAAAATGGAGAAAGAAACGAGTTATGGCGAAAAGTCGCGATTTCGCGACTTCTTTGAGTAAATTAGGGCGAGTATCTTCAGCTAAGTTTTTCAAAAACGCAGGCAAATTCATGTAATCCGTCAAGAAAAGCCTCGTCCGTGATCTATTTCAATGCTAATGTCGTTTTTTTTTGAATGACTGTTCTTCTTCAAATTATAAACCTTTTGGAATAATTTGTTCCTTTTATTTCAATTTTACTACAAAAACAGACAATTGACACTCCTGGGAGGAGGTCCGAGACAATCGCCAAAAATTTGCTTCTAGAGGGGGGGGGTCTGAGAAAATTTAGCCTTGTCCACACCTCGTGCCGAACCCTGCTTGGAGACAGTCACACGCTCATCACAGTGGTATACCTGAAATCGTCCAGGAACCCCTATGATCAGAGTTATGGCTCTTCAAAGATGCCCATATTTTGAGGGTGAAAAAATGGTGGACGAGTTGTCCCAGGCCTGTATTTCTGTTCATTTGCAGCCGTTGTACGAGAGCGAGCCAGGATAAGGAGACAGTCCGGCAATGGTCTGAAGAACAAAGACTCGTGGGGATTCACCCATCCTTATAGCCGCTATCGAGTTTGAAAATCTGTTAGGGGGTCGGGCCTGTGGTGGTGAGCGAAGGGGTCGGGCCTGTGGTGGTCGCTTATTTCTCGCTTATTAGGAGGAATTGAGCCCTCGCACTTGGCACGTGTTATACAGCAAGGGTCTTCTACACAATTACATGAAAATCTCAAAATTCATATCTGAGGACGTTTTGCGCCTTTAACTGCTGACCCCTGGAGAAGGACGGTGTGTGAATAAAGACACACCGCTCTCTACTTCTTTTATACCCTACCCTTTATCAATTGGTTATCATCAATTTTGTTTACGAGAGCCGAATAACATCATTCCTGAGATTACGGTAGCCCCGTTCTGGCGCACTTAACTATCGTTCTTGTTATTTCTTGTCATTCTTTCATGCACCGCGAAAAGCGCCGTTGTACGCGGAAGTTTTGGGTCGGTCGGTATAGAAAGAGCCAATCAATAATTGCGTTTTTCTGCGTTTTGAGGAACCCATCTCCACTCGGGTTCGGGGATTTTCGGGGCTTGCGATGCCTTCAAATCCTCCACCATGATATGATTTTAAACATATTCTTCGACTACGTCCTGTGGCCGTCTTCATGAAGCTACGGAGGCTATGTGCGCGGAGGGCGGTTTTTGGACCCTACCGGGAGGCTCCCGTAGTTTCATGTTTGCGGCCTCGGATGGTCGCTTCGAGACAGAACTTTGGAGTATCATTGTAGCGTGTTCAGTAATCAGGGATTAGTGGAATTCCCATGCCCTACCAGGGCTGAGCAGGCCGTTGCGTCTATTCTCGGCGGAGCTACATACAACCCTCCTCCCCTTGTTGACCAAAATTTAAGAGAACATTTCAAAAATTTCACGATCCTCCCGAGTTAAAAAAATAGCTATCTCATTTTAGTTTACCTAGTGGTTGAGAGTAATTTTACCTATTTCTCTCCGAAAATTTTACGAATCCTCTCCCCCAATTTTTCTTTTTTTTTACAGAATTTCCCAAAATGTTTACGGCCACCCGTTGCTCCGCGTCGCGAACCTGCTTAAAGGCAGTGTTCTTGAAAAGAATCGTTTTTCTGCTTTTCCGCCTATCTTGAAGACGGTCCCATGCTGATTCCAATGATGTTTTTGGAATCGTACAAGACCTTCTGGGAACGGAGTTATGGTCCCTCAACAATTGAGCTAAGAAAGCATGGTGGACGAGTTGTCCGAGGCTTGTAACTTCCGTCTTTTGCAGCCGATGTATGCGAGCTGACCTGAGTAAAGAGAGAAGTTGAAAATGAAGGGAAGAACGGGGCTATTGATCGGAAACCATCGCTCATCTCACAATCTCGAGCATTCATTTGTTCACGTCGGTGGGCGTGGAAAGTGCATCTGGGGTGTGACTAGCTGACGGGTGTCCAACTTTGGGGCCGTAGGAAGCGTTCCGAGCTCATTTTTCTAAGTTTTTTCAACGTTAGGGTTGCGCTAGGCTCCGCAGCTGCCGGTCTCCATAAAAAAATCAGTCATGGTTTTTATCGTGGACACTGCCTTTAACCCTGTTCTCGACGCATGGGTGGTTTTTATTTAGTGGGTTTTCAATATAAAATTTTCATTCACCTCGAATGTCATCATTGTGTGTTAAAAGCAGAAATGCTCGAAATTTCTAATTATGCTCTCACCACCAACCTATCTCGTCGCTGTTCCTGCAACTGCTATGAGCTCCTCCAGCTTTGTTTTTCTGGGGCAGAAATCGTGGTTTGCTAGCATTTTCTTGCGTGAAGAATCGAAGTTCCGCATTTGGCATGACTGTTGTATGTATGGTTTCCGTTTTCATTTTAGTCTGACGCATGGACCCCCGGCTGGCCGTGTGGGGTTGGCGGCCTCATTAGAGAATGGGGTTTCGATTCGGGGTGATCTACCACCGCAGCCCCATTCATTCATCAGACTAAATTTATTGCGCGAACTCTATATAGTGGGGATTCAGATAAGAATTCCGTAATCGCAACTGAGGGGAAGTCTTTGCCGTCTGTGGAAAATTTCTTCCGCGTCTAGCTGCTCTAAATCGCTAGTATTTTTGGTGAGATGATCTTGTGTTCAATGTTCTTCATGTTGTATACTGTTTTTGGGACTGAAAATTTTTCAGTTTGAGTTCTAGCACTGATTTACATTATTTGCAGGGTAAAGGACGCCTTTCTGATCCATACCTGATACGGGTTTTTTGTAGAATTGTCTTGATTAATAACATTGTAAAACACATTGTTTTCGGGTTGTGACATAAGTTCTTACCGTTTCTTGGAAAACCATTTTTTCTCGTACGACCAAGCACTTTCGACAGTGTAATAGAGCATCCGATGGCGCAGTTCCTTTTCTATCTAATTCGGTCTGTCGCATCCCGTAAAACTCTATCACTTTCGAATTCCACACTCAAATGTAGTGTGTACGTCAAGTACTGAATAGTTGAAATGGTTTATGTTCTCCTTCTATCGAAACACTTAATCAGCCATGGTCGATTGAAAATTTGAAACAGATTCGCGGAAATTCTTCAATGGTGTGAATTTCACTTTTTTCATAAACTGCATCTTCAGCGGTTCCTCTTCTATGCGAAGGCTTCAAAGCATCAAACTTCGTAGTTGAGTATTGCGTTTTTACTTCCCAATCAACTATATTTACATGCTTTATGAATCATAGTTCACTTTTTAAAAAAAATCGGTATTTAGTTTTTTTCAATTTTAGAAAAAAAGGTCTAGAATTCGTAAATATAGTTGATTGGGAAATACCACGCGGTACTCAACTATGAAGTCTGATAGAAGAGGAACAGCAGAAGTTGTAATTTTTGAAAATAAATGCGAAATTCGCAGCGCTGAGAAATTTCCTGTCTGGTCCTCATTGGGATCAAATGTTCAATCGACCATGGCTGATTAAGTGCTTCGATAACAGGCGAATATACATAAACGCTTCAACATATTTTGTACTTGGACCACGCACTACTTAAGGCAGTGTTCACGATGATTTTTATTTCCGAGTTTTTCACATAAAACAAAGCGTTGGTTTCCAAGTGTTACCAAAATTACGAAGAAACAGCGAAAATCGCATTAAAGGCAGCAGAAACGCTCAAAAATGGTATCGATTTTATGACATAAATCAAAGGTTTGGACCTGGTTGTATTGAGAACTGACGACAAACCGGACGAAAACTGTGCAAATAGAGGAATAACGGTTATTTTGTTATCAGGTGAAAGTGGACGAGTTTTACGGCGCGCGGTTGAAACAGCGAATATTAGCAACAAAACGGTTGAGATAGAGATGCCGATATACTCTTACAGCCTGTACTGGAACGTTAACCTCGTTGAAAGCATCAAAAACCAGCGAAAGGCAACGTATTAGTACTATCAATGTGGACAAGTTTGTATTTTGGGGCGGGGTTGCAGAAATTTTTCGATTAGCGTTGCTGAAATTTAGTAGTTTTGACTCGTTTTTGACACTTCCAACGGCGTGAGCAGTCTACTAGCAGCCATGCGACTTCAGAAACGTAGTTATCTCAACAACTTTTTCGAGCGCGTCTGCTGCCTTTAAAACGTCGTATTTCAGCGACATTATTCTCTTACCTGGACTAGTTGTCCGATTGGATGAACATGTTCCCGATGGTTGTGACCGGGAAAAAATGGGGTCATTCGAAAATGGAAGAATATTTTAGGCAAAACAGTATTAGCTAGGGTCCGAGGGAAGGGACGGTGCAACAGAAAGCACAAAATGGCAATGGATGGGTCCACAAAACATTTCATCTTCTCAACGAACAGTTCCTGTGAGAGTAAAGTAGCTGGGTGAGAGTGAAGGATTTCGTGCCATTCTGGTCCGTTTCCCTCAGTTTCTCCGTCATTTTAGTTCTACCCGGTGGCCAAACAATCGATTTTGCGAATAATCTCAAAATTGAAGATTATCGTAAACACTGCCTTTAAATGTTTAATTCCAAATTGATTGAGTTTTATGGGATGCGACAGAAATCATTGGATAGAAGAAGAAGTGCGCTTTCGGATGCTCTATTACACTTCGCCAAAATGCTCTGCCGAGCGAAGCAAAAAACGTTTTTTTTATGAAACGGTAAGAACTTACAGTAGCTATCATAAATCTATTTACATGGCCTTTTTACAGAAACTGTTTTTATACACATCCCGGCCTAGGCCAGGCGAAACATGATGAAACTTCAGGACATCACAAACCTTGCTTTAGACATACTCAGGCTTAGGTTTCGAGCTCACAGTTTTTAAATATGGAATTTATCTATAATCTCGTGGTAGAATTCAAAAAAGAACTATACCCTCGAAACATAGCTATTAATATCGCAAACCCGTAGCACATATTCTATATAAGAAGCTCTTCTGAATCGTTGAATACCCTTGTGAGAAAATAATCTCTATCAGAATTTTTCTTGAAATGAATTCGAAATGAAATTATGCAATTTCACATCTATTAGGTACCTCTCTTCGACGCTAACCAAAAAGAGCGCAATTCGTGTACAAGTTGTACTTTGTCAGAGTCCATGGAGTACATATTCTAGATCAGTTCTCAAGCGAATAATTTTATAGGGGTGAATTTCCAAAAATATGCCATATTTTGGTCAATTTTCGGTCTTCAGAAAAATTTTGATACTGATTATTTTCGCACAAGGTTATACTACGGTTCAAAAGATCTTCTAATGACAAATAACTGCTACAGGTTTGGAACTGTATTAGCCATGTTTTGAGAGAATATTCCTCATCCGAAATATTACCACGAAATTGCAAATAAATTCCACATTTAAAAACTGCGGCCCCAAAACCTAAGCCTGTGTGTCTAAAGCAAGGTATAGGATGCCCTATAACATACTAAAGTTTCACAAAGTTTCGCCTAGCCTAGGACAAGATATGTACAAAAACAGTTTTTATAAAAGCACCATTTCAATAGATTTATGACCGCTACTGTATGTTACAGACCAGTATTTAGGCCATTCGTAAGGTAGGAATGTATGTATAGATGTCTGCAATAAAAGGTTTTAAGATGTATTTTCTGAATAACAATGTATGATGATTTTATTCAAAATCCTGGGTGCTGGCCTAGACCCTCTGCCGGAAGCTCAGAGAAACTCACGGCCCGTCCGCGGCGGAAGATGGGCTCTCCGGACGGTCCGCGGCGCTTGACGGCTGATCCGCGGCACAATCGATAGTGGGATGGTGAAACGGCCGATCCGCGGCGCTGTTTGTTCTAGGTGGGGTGGTTTCGGGGCGCACCGGCAGTCCACCATCTCGATACCGATCACCCAAAAGCAGCCACATTTTTGAATTGAACGACTCCATCACCTCATCCCAGCAGTCTTAAGACAATTTCCCAGCCGCTGACTTCGACTTTCTCGTATTTGTAATTTCTTCAAACCGTTATATCTACAGTGCGGTCGGCTGCCAAGGGTAAAAAGGCGGCGGCTGGCGGCGGGCGCCGCCGTTTTTGTGCGGCGTCCGATTCAGGAACGGTTTACCGTGTTTAAGGACTTCCCCGGTTGATTCTATTTCTGTGACACTTTCGAGGCAGCCGTGCGATTCTGCCAAAGAAGTTTGAAGAAATTTCGAAAAGTTTGAATTTTTTTCGAGAAATTGAACTGAGAGGATGACGAGTCTTCAGAAGCTCATAAACATTTTCAAAACAACGGCTTATGATCCAAGAAAATTGTAAGTGATACAAAACATGTAGTATACCGTGTGTAAAACATTTTGTCAGAATACTGCGAGCTGGAAATGAAAATACTCTGGATGAAAATTACAATACAGCACTGCAGAGTCCGATTGAAATCAATTTTCGGCTCAGACAGGCCTATGCTGATTGAAATGTTATAATGATGATTCAAATGATTTATATGCACAACCACGAATACACCGAAAAATGTTCTGGCTGAACGGGCATTTTTGAAAAAAAATTCCAAAAACTAGTTTTTTTTTCGGAAATTCAATGTCTATTTAAAGACCCTAACAAATTCACTTCTTTGTTTTGATTGATGCTCTCTTTAGAGCTAGGTAGTCTCTGGTTCATTTTGAGTGAACTCCTGTTTTCGATTATCACAGCGCAGAGCGGTGGCTTTTTCGTCGGAAACTCCTTATCGCTAGTTATATTTCACCAAGGCTCACCGTTTCGCTGCTGGTAATAATCGAAATCTACAGGTCACTAGGGGTTTGCCAGAGTCTAGGTGACACCACCAGTGAGTTATCTGGTCATTTTTGATAGCTGATTTCCAAATTATCATTTACTCAACATTGTTCCGCGAGACGTGACCAGTTTTTATGAAGTCGAGTGTATAGCTCCTATAAAAAAGATTTTCCGAAGAAGTTAGCTATGAAAAATTCCAAGTGGGCATCAGTAAAAAATAGCAGAATATAAGAAACACGAAAACGAAATTTTTTTTTTAAATTTCGCATTTTTCATTTTTTTCTGTTGCGTTTCAGCACTTATTAAAAAGCTCCACTGTGCAATGCAGCGATGATAACTCTGCTTTCTGATGAGAGCACCAATTTCTACATTATAAATTAGTTTGAGGCCAAAATATAGAAAAATGGGTGAGAAATTGGTTTTCAAAAAGTGCTTCGCGCTCACTTTAGTGGCATTTCTTTCATATCCAGGTTTATCTGGATTTATGAGAAGAAATGGGTTATGATACTCCAGCAAAAGTTTATTCGCGTTTCAGTGAACATTTCTGAAACCCATGTAGAAGTTTTCATAGAAAACGATTCAACGCCGCACAAAAACGGCGGCGCCCGCCGCCCGCCGCCGCCTTTTTACCCTTGGCAGCCGACCGCACTGTACATGCACGCTAATTATTCTTTCTAGATGCCGTCGCAGCAACTTCTAGGGCAGAAAAAATTCCCGATGGTAAGTAATTTTTCATATTCTCGTTCATTTTTGAGATTCTCTTCTAATTTTTTTCATTCAAATAATTTTCATGATGCAGATCTACCCTAGAAAACCAAACAATCATATAAATCACTGGAATGTAAGGAAGAAAAAACAAAAAGAGAGAATTACAAAAGTAAACGTGAAAATGAAAAATTACCTACCATCGTGAATTTTTTCTCCCCTAGAAGTTGCGAAGGCATCTGGAAGGAAAAATTTGGTGTGCATGTAGATATAACACTTTAATATATGAAGAAACACAGAAGGACGGTTTTAGTCACAGAAGCCAAGAAAATTGAAGAAAATAAAGAAAAAACTTCTACAATCAGCTGATCGGCTACGGCGCAGGAATCTCGTCCGGCTCGAGCGCGTGCGGCCGCGAAGCGTCTCAATACGCAATTGCGGAGGGGAATTTGATGCAGAGAAGAACAGTACATGAACTCTGTTTCCATCGAGTGGGGTATTCTAGTAGAGCGCAGTCCCTATATTCTCGCTCAGTGTGTTTTGCTTACGCAATTAAAATGCACGTAATGCCGCTTACATTAACCAGAAAATCAAATCGATCGCCGCCGCAACTGCCGCTCTTGCCGCTGACTGGTGTATGGGTTTTCTGACCTCTTGGATGGCGAATTAGACCAATTAGATGGAAACAGAGTCAGTTCGCCCACCCCCAATCGACTCATTGCCCGTGAGACAGATCTCGGCATTGGAGCACGTTTTTCACGCTAGCCTTCTAATCCCCTCAGAAAGCATCAGTATCACAATTTCGCAGGATTGATCTACCGTACGATTTATTTTCAGAGGTAGAACAGCTCAATTGACATGTAGAACTGGTTTCGATGTGCATTCGAAGACTTCTTCAGTTTACAGCATATTGCAATGTATGCCCATGGTAACATAAATAACTGACTGTGCAATAACCAAGTGTTACAGGTCTTCAGTCTAAACTAATATTACAAAGTTGTTGCTTAGGAGTCATAAAATATGAGCTCTCGATTTCGAGAATTTGCAGCTCATGATCATACATTAATAATTTGTTACATAATCATAATTATACATGACCGATGTCTAAAAGATTGCAATAAAATATAGTATTTTCACAATACTTCTTCAGCGATAAATTCCACAGTTGTACAGCTAAACTATATCGAAACCAGTTATGCATGTTAATCGAGCTGTTCTGCTCTTGAAGTTAACTCGTACGATGGAGAAGTCCTGCAAAATTGTAATATTGAGGCTTTCTGAGGAGTATGAAATGCTAGCGCGAAAAGCGTACTCCAATGCCAAAATCTTTCCCACGGCCAATGAGTCGATTGGGGGTGGGCTGGATAACATATATCAAAAGGACGGCCCGTGGCGGCTCTCAGGACGATCCGCGGCGCCTGCAAGACGATCCGCGGCGCTAGCAAAATGGTCCGCGGCGCATTGCCGGCGCTTCCCCGGCTTCGGTGAAGGATCGTCCGGTCGTCGGCCGCGGACGATCCTGCGAAAGCGCCGCGGATCGTCCTTGGACTTCTCTGAAAGGAGATGCTCCGTCTGTTTTATCGGCGTCGACCTACCACATCCTCATACAAAAAGCCGCTCAAGCCCGAACTAGAAAGCCGGCGTCGTCAGTGGGATAGTGGCCGTGTAGCCCAAAATTCTAACCTGCCCGCGCGACGAGCCTCTTCAAGTTTTATGGGCAGGGCATAAGACCTAAGTTCTCGGCACATCGACATGCGATGCGGCCAGTGCGCCTAGCACCATCTGGGGTCGCTAGCGGCTGGGCGGGACCAAATGCCGCAAACTTGGGTGACTGAACCGACGACATCTGGGTCCTGGTTCAAGAGCGAGTTCTATGCTTTCCTTGGTAATGGGCGTCGTGGTCACCGAGCCTAATTTTGGAGGCACGCGATAGACACTATCTTGCCCTTCTCCCCGCGGTATGCACGCTCTGGTGATAGGAGGGCAAACAAGTGCTTGTCGCTTTCTCGAGGGAAGTGGGCGGATCGGCGTGTAAGATCCATCACTGATCGAGAGATCGCCGCGTCGAACACAAGTGGCACGCACTCAAGCGAGGAGGTAATGATCCCATCACTACCTCCTCGTTTGCGTGCGTGCCACATGTGTTCGACGCCCCGCTCTCTCGACCAGTGATCGACGATACGTCGAGCTCCTTTTTGTCTGAATTCACCTTCTCAGGCAATAGTTCGATTCGACCGATGACCAAACCGCTTTTTTCTGCCGCGTCGGGGCAGACGAGAGACGTTTCGGCAAAGCTCCGCCTTCCCGTTTTCCACGAGAGAAACGGGAGACTTCGGGGGCGGCATGCATGAACGCAGCGAACGGTGTCAGGGAGCCGCTCTGCGTGCCATGCGAGCAGCGTCGAGCAACGGGGCGGCCCCGAAAATCAGGAACATCAACACACGCCACGAAATTCGGGGCCGCCCCGTTGCTCGACGCTGCGCGCATGGCACGCGGAGCGGCTCCTACACCGTTCGCTGCGTTCATGCATGCCGCCCCAGCGGATCGATCAGAACACGGCCAGCCCCCGGGGCGGCATGCATGAACGCAGCGAACGGTGTAGGAGCCGCTCCGCGTGCCATGCGCGCAGCGTCGAGCAACGGGGCGGCCCCGAATTTCGTGGCGTGTGTTGATGTTCCTAATTTTCGGGGCCGCCCCGTTGCTCGACGCTGCTCGCATGGCACGCGGAGCGGCTCCCTGACACCGTTCGCTGCGTTCATGCATGCCGCCCCTGGATCGGACCGACGGCGAAACGAAACATTGCGAAATTCGGGAAGGGCTGCCGAATCGCCCTGTGTCCAACATTGCTCTTCATTGATGTCGCTGGATGAAAACACTCCATTCTTCGCTTTTTCTCAATTATTGTCAAATTCATGCTCAAATCTTCTATTTTTCAACGAGTAGTGAGTATACTTGGGCAAATTGAAATTTTTTTCGAATGATCGACTTTCCGATTTAGCCGAAATTTCAACCTTTCGAATGATCGACTTTTTCGAATGAGTCGAAAAATAAATTTTTTCAAATGATCGACTTTTCGATTTAGCCGGAATTATCACTTTTCGAATGATTGACTTTTTCGGATAAGTCGAAAATCCCACTTTTTCGAATGATCGACTTTTCGAATAAAAAGTCGACTTTTTCAATCGACAAAAAAATTAGCTACCCTTCCATTCAGCCATTCGGACGGTACATGAAGACGTGACAGCCAAACTGACTTTTTCGTTCCCGCAACAGCTCCATTACATATTTGCGCGCATATTTATAAATTGGAATGCGAAAAAGGAATAGCTTAAGCCGGCTACTGTCCGGGGAACAACGGCGAGGAAACATCATTCGAAAACTGAAGCGAGTCTCTCAATTTCACCGAGGTATGGGGCAACGAGTGTACAGTTTGCTCGGATCATGCTAATACTTGGCGGTCCCTATCGACGGTTAGTGCAAATTAGGTGCCACGTGTTATAACATGCGGGCACCGCACAACAGGGAACGCAAAATATTTGTGCGATCTGCGCTGACTGTATGAACAGAGCTTTGATAAGGATGGCCCCTTTTCCGCGTGCGCGCGCGGATGCGTCGCGACGTTCTCAATGTAGCGCACAAGCTAACACCCCATACCTAGCTCAGATATCAGCCGAGGCCTATTTCAGCTCCTAAAAGCAGTGTTCACGATGAATCTCGCTTTTAAGTTTCTGGTGTGAAATACTACGCTAGCAGATGCTAGAGGGGATAGGGTCGAAAAGAAAAGCAGCGAAAACGAGTTCGAAATCAATAAAAACGACGGCGAAAAGATTCATCGTTAGCCCAATACGCCTGCTCTTAGCTCGCCCGCCCCGTTCTGACGAGCTTGTGGCGCCGCGGACGTTTTCGATGGCGAATTGCCAAGGAACTCCACCACGTCCGATCGATTCGCGCACTTGTGGAAACTAGCAGGGCCCGTAAGCTCGTCCACGCCCTGAACGTTACAAACAGCTATTTTAGCTTAATCTGAGCGCTTTTCTCCGCTGTTTATTCATTATTGGATAGCTCACGACCGAACAACCCCATTTTTGAGTCGAAGTCGAATATGAGATTTATCGTGAACACTGCCTTTAAAGGCAGTGTTCACGATAAAAAATGTGTTTCAGTTTCCACTAGGAATGGGAAGTGGAGGGGCACACTGTAACGTTGACGTCGAAAGAACGCATGAAAACGAGCCAGGAAATGCTCCAAAGGAGCCGAAGTTGCCACTTCGAGCTCAAGGCGAACCCCAAAAGAGCAACACACGCCCACCGACGTGAACAAATGAATGCTCGAGATCGTAAGATGAGCGATGATTTCTAATCATTAGCCCCGTTCTTCCCTTCATTCTCAGCTTCTCTCTTCACTCAGGTCAGCTCGCGAAAATTCGAAGATTCATCCACTCGTATGTAGATGGATAGAAAATTACCTAAATCACCACAAATTTAAAGTTAAAGCTTCTTTTCTAGCAGATCGGTTAGGAGCGGAGTACCTCAGGGTGGTGTTCTGTCGCCTATTTCATTCATGATTTTCACAGCTGAACTTCTCTTGTAAGAAATTCACTGATGATGTAAAGATTTTTAACAAAATCGAGTCATCTCTGGATGTGCAAAAGCTGCAAACCGCTCTTGAAAGAATACACGAATGGTCTGAAGCTTGGAGTTTACCACTGGCTCCTGAGTGGTTTGCCTGGTCCTAGATATCAGGAGCTATCGAGCAAAGAGGAGTTTTCTTCAATTTCGATTCAAACATAAGTTCAGTTGAAGCAGAAAAGTGTACTAATAGCTATTTATGCAAAGTGGAAGTATATTATGAAACGGCCGAAAATTGAAAGAAGTGTTTTCTTGGAGAAAAACCAATTCTGAAACCATGGATATATAGGTTTTTTAAAACTTTGAATGCGCTCATCACAGTAGAATAGGCCCAGCACAACGCTGGAGAGCGTTATCTTCAAAATTCCAAGTGGAAGTATATAATGAAACGCACTGTACAAACGTTGTTCAGAGGATGTTTAGAAGCAGACAAAAAGGTTTTAGAAGGCATACACATGTTTTTCTTCCGTTCTATCCGGAAGATCGCATTTGCAGGAGAGTTATAAAACTAACGAAATTTCGGTCCGCATTTGTGGACAACGGCTGTTGCATTACGCTGCAGGAAGATATTCGTACTGGGACCACATGGTCCCGGCACGATACACCTTTCTCGCAGCGCGACTATCATCGTGTTGCATGATGCAACAGCAGCAATCCGCAATTACGCACCGGAATTTGGCTCCGAGAACGACAGTGCGAACACAAAACAAGCCGAAAATGAACGAAAACTTCGAACTATAACTCAGGTGGAACGAATAATTAGAAAACCTACAGTTGATTGTTAATAAATTTGGTTGTTGAAGTGTAAGGCATCTTTCATAGTCCTCACCGCAAGCGCGGGAAGCGCGGTGGACTATGAAAGTTCTTACCGCGCGACACGCGCGGTGAGAACTTTCATAGTCCACCAGCACCGCCAAAGCGGCGCCGCCCAAACCGCCATGGCGGTTTCTTCGTTTCAATCAATACTTTCTTCTCGATTTAAATTCACTCCAACTTAAGTAATTCTAGGACTATCCTGCGCTACCGCATACGCGAATGCAAGTCAGGAATTTCTGTGCATGTCATAGTTAAGGCCCGACTTTTACCCGCACCGCCATGGCGGTGCCGCCGGAGATTTAATAGTGGCTTTCCGCTCGTTCCGCGCGGTGGAAAGTTTCATAGTCTACCGCTCTTCCCGCGCGTCACGCGCGTGCCGCGCTTGTGGTGAGGACTACGAAAGATACCTAAGGAGCCCATGATCAAAATCAGGTTGATGACGTCTTAATCTTGTTAGCATCGATTCTACACCCTATACCCTTAATAGCGGTCCCCACAATAACGTCATCCTTGATTTTTGAAGCATGGTGATATACTCAGATAAAAACAGCTCACTTCCCGCCGGCCAAGTCGGGCTAGTCGACTTCGCGCGGCCCCAATTTTGTGGGCGTGGCACAGCGCCCCACTTCCCGCTGACAGAGAGGCTCTACCGTCTTTCCGCGGAGTGTCGGCGGGCAGTCGGCTATTCCTGGGGGTCATCGAACACTCACTCATCGATTCCCACATTGAAATCATCATTGCACCACGGACTAGAGTGGAGCCAATGAACAATTGCTGAGCAGAGAACGCTGTGTTGAGACTCTTTCCAAAACCCGCGCTGTGTGCGACGCTGGCCTTGGGCAGGTGAACCACTGTCCGTTAATGTCATCTGCTAATGGGAAGGCTGCAAGAAGCAGTGAGTGTAAGAAGCTTGCCCGTAGAAGCTCACTCCTTACTTGTCAAATGCAGTTCAAGATGAAATCCCCAGGAGCGGATTTTCCGAATTTTGTTAGGAGAGACCTTTATTTAAAGGGTGATTTTTAAATGTGCCGCAAACTGTTTTAGGACTGTCTTCTGTCCGTCATCAGATTAGCCGTAAGGCGGTGGCAGAAGGGCCGCAGAGTGCGTGTTCACCGTATACGGGCAGTCAACGAAACAGCGCTGCCGACTGCCCGCGACCGATCTATTGGCCTTCCGCGGGAGGGGTTACGGGACGTCGGCGAGTGATACCGCGGGAAGTGTGATGTCTCTATCTGAGTAGCCATATAGTCACCCTGCTAGGAAAATCAAGGATGACGTCATCACGGTGACCGCTATGAAGGGTATAGGGCGTGGAATCGATGGTGACAAGATGATGACGTCATCATCTCATTACAATCCCTGCTATGAAAGGTGGACCGATGCGCAATCCACGAAGTAGTGACGTCATCATCGAGACTGCAGTCCCGGCTATGAGAGGTGGACCGATGTCATTCCCGAAACGAACGAGCCACGTTTCGGATTGACCCAGCCCCTTTCTCCGTTTCGAGCCAGAGCGGTTCAACGGTCCACCCTCGTTCTGACGGCGCTCGAATCGAACCGGTACCTGAGTTAGCATGCAGCTGCCGCTCTGGATAGAGGGCGAGTTTGTCGGCCTGCATTTTCCTTCTAACAAGAGGTGCGAATGAGGGTCAGTTGTTGTTGTGCTGATTTGTCCAAGGTCAGGTGTATCTTATTGATTATACTACGGCGTTTGTAAAGCTCATGTGTATAAGAATATACATAAAGTACGGACAATGAAATAATTGCCATTTTATAAATATTTTAGACCCAATCTTTGAAATACTAGTAGCAAGTAATTTAAGAAAAGCAAAGGTATGAAGGAGAAGTTGACAAAGTTCGTTTCGCCCCTGACCTCAGACGAACTTTATCAAACAGCTCTGCCGGGGCTCCTCAGTGAGGAACAGAACTGTCGATGAGAAAGAAGGATGAAACAAAAGTGTGATCCGAGCAGAGTGAAGTAGTGTCAAAACGTTAGAAAGAGGTATTAGGGCAAGAAGTTATCGTATACTCTCAATAGAAGAATGAAGTCCAATTAGAGGATTTTTTTTATTATTGGATCATAACTCCTTATTCTGCATAGTCTCGAACACACGATGCCGTATATTCGACCCATCCAAAGCAAGGACTTAGAACGTTATGCTTTTCACCAATTGTGTTATACTTTTCTTATCATCTCTCAGGTTAAACTTAAAGTGCGCCCGAATGAGAATGGCGGCCCACGCGGCCGGCGTGCTTGGCAGGCGGCCGTCGCATGTGCCGCCCTCGGACGTGTGTTGGATTTCAACGACGACCGTCCCCTCTCCCACCCTCTGCAGAGCTGATTGATCGGCGCAGTACTTGCTGCCAGCCGGTGCCGGCTCCGATCGTAGTCGATGGCGGTGGGTGCTTTTCGCATGCTCGTCCGAGAGCGGCGAACGCGACGGCCGCCTGCCAAGCACGCCGGCCGCATGGGCCGCCATTCTCATTCGGACGCACCTTATATGCTATCATTTTTTGTTTATAGAAGCATTTTATCACATTTACTTCCACGAATTCTGGTGTATATAGATTTCCAATTAAAATTGTCTTCATTTCTATGAGTTTTTCCGTATAGGAATCTAAATTTGAACAGATATTAGCCAATCGGTTTAATTACCCAAGTTTGAGAAGCTGTATGGGCACATCATCTCGAGTTTCAAGAAAACGACGAGGCGACGATGACGACTCGGATGACGGCCTCCGAAACAGGGACAGGAATCGCTCCAGTTCCAGGTCAAGATCTCCCTCGCCAAGACCGAAGAAGTATCTGGTGTCGTCAGTGGTTTCTAATCGAGCTGAATCAAATCAAATGGCAATGGCAATGGTCAAAGATGATATCAACACTTCCGATGGCAACTTCGATTTCAACATGGTCGCGAAGCAGCTCACCGAAGATGAATCCATGCCCCAGTATGGTCGTACAATTATGGCGTTCCTGTTGGAGGGCGGCGGCAGACTGATGCCGTGTTGCGTCAGAATTTCGAATTGCTGGACGTGGTGCGCAATCTCAATAAAGAAGTCCGGACACTCATGGAAGAAAATTCCTCACTGAGACGAGCACTTCAGAAGCTGTCTGTCGTATCTGAATGTGTTAGTGGTGACAGTGCTGTTCCTGGCATTCAGCTGGGGGATCGTTCAGTTGCAAATGTATCTACGCCTATCCATTCACAGTATCATTCTGTTGCATCATCATCGTTATCTCAAGTGAGCCGTGCTGCTAATGCTTCTGTTGAGAATGAAAATGAGAAGGAGCGTGCTCGCTCCTTGGTTCTTAGCGGTGTTCCCGAGCAGAAATCTCTTCCCATTCCGCAAAGATTGAGTCATGATTCTAATTTCGTAATGGATGTTCTTTCTCATTTGAATGTAGATTGCTGTCCGGTATCTGTGTATCGTTTGGGCTCGCCGATCCAAGGCAAAAATCGTCTTCTGAAAATTGTTATGCCGTGTTCAGCTTTATCAGAGACAGGCGTTGAGGAATCCCTCCCGTCTAAGGTTTTTCCCCGTAAAGGGACTCTATCTCAGGGAGTCCCTGACGAAGGAAGAACGCATCAAAAGAAGGGAGGAATATCGGAGACGTGTGGGGGGTGGTCCTGGTGGGAATGTCGGGCCAGTTTCGCCTTCGAGGGGTGGGACTGAACCGGTCAATGCTACCGTCGGAGCAGCCTCCTCTACGACCCCCTCGTCACACCATGATGAGTCAACGCCGACACCCGTTCAGGGAAACTGATTCATCCTCTCAGGTATCATTGTAGTTCTTTGAAATTTTTCTATGCGAATGTAAGATCTGTCTCAAGAAACAAGGAACATATCGACCTGCTTCTCTCTTATAATTACGACATTTATGCCTTTACCGAGACCTGGCTCAAATCTAGTCACTTGGTTTCGTCCTTATTGAGTAATTTCTCTCTAGATTATGAAACCAAGAGGTGCGATCGTGTAAGAAAGTCTGGTGGCGGGGTAATGTTATTAGTGCATCGTAGACTTTCAACGTCTGTGGTTTTCTCGGAGTGCGTGGAAAATGCTTATGAGGTACTCTGTGTTGATCTTTACCATGAAAACTCGAGCTTTAGGGTCATTGTTGTATATAGGGCCCCGTCGTGTGATTCTGCAAAAACGGAAATGTTAGTAAAGGTCTTGAGCGATTTAGTTGCGTGCGAACTTCACACGATCATTGTAGGAGATTTCAATTTGCCGGGCTTCGCTCGGAGGAACGAAGGTGATATGGTGGCATCAAATCTATCTTGTTTAGAAGAGTTAGTTTACTGTTATAATCTGTTCCAATTTGTTCATGAACCTACTAGAGGTCAAAATGTTTTGGATTTAGTGTTCTCCAGCCATGAAACCTTGCTGAAAAATCTTTGTTCTACCTCCGGTAGTTAAGTGATCATAATAGCATATCATTTAATATCCAATGTTGTGAAACAGGTAGTACGCCGGTCTATCGCAGGGTATATGGGAATTGTGACTATGCAGCTGTTTGCGGACACCTAAGCCAAAATTCATTGGGTAAGTCTGCTTGAATCGGCCAGTAGCGTAAATGAGAAATACGAAATTTTCTTGTCGGTTATCCATGCAGCTATTGATTTGCATGTGCCGTGGAAGCTTGTGTCCTCCATTAAGTCTATCCGCCTTCCTGCTCACTTGCAAAAATGTCGGAACATCGTGAATGTCTCTTTTATGAGGCTAGGCGTACTGGTAACTGGGAAGCATATAAAGAATTTGCAAAAAGCTCCATTCTCAGCTGGGAAAATATAATAGTTACCTGGAGAAGAAAAAGATAGAGTCGGGAGATAAAAATTTCTATCGGTATCTAAATTCCAAGTTACAGGAAACGAATAGTATTGGTACTCTCAAAAAGGGTGACCTTCTTGCTACTTCGGCATTGGATAAGGCCAACATGTTAGCGGACCATTTCGTGAATCAATTCCAAGCCGATGACGGATGTTGCCCGGCTTCATCTTTTCGCAGGTATACGGCCTGTGGCAGATTTTCCGTCGTTTCACCTCATGAAATTACAGGAGCTGCTGAAGAGGTGGTCTAGATCTTCCTCGGTCACCCCGGATTTCGTTCCTCTATTTTTCATCCAGAAAATCGCACCTGCTATTTGTGGTCCCTTGGCCTATATATACAACCAGTCTCTTATGTATAGTGAGGTTCCAGCCCGCTGGAAACACTCGTTTGTTACACCAATTCTGAAAAAGGAACCCGCTGCTGATCCAGGAAGTTATAGACCAGTTAGCATAACCTCACTCTTCTGCAGACTGTTTGAGAAGGTCCTAAAGAGCACATTGTCCTACATCTGTTTTCGAACAACATCATTCCCAGGAGCCAACATGGTTTTGTACCTGGAAGATCGGTAGAAACGAACCTTTTGGAATGCATAAATGATTGGACCGAGGCCCTTGACAAGAAATGCTGTTGCGATGTCATTTATTTTGACTTTGCAAAGGCATTTGATCGTGTCTCGCACTTGAAACTGCTTTCAAAACTACGGGATCTGCAATTTCATCCGATTTTGACAGACTGGCTTACCAATTTCTTATCTGGTAGAACGTTTCAAGTGAGAGTCGGGGATTGTTATTCCAAGGTGAAAAACGTAGAAAGCGGAGTGCCACAAGGGGGTGTATTATCACCAATATTGTTTAGCATTTTCACAGCGGACATTCCCAGCATTTTTCCAGACAAAAATGTTTCTGTGAAATTTTACGCGGATGATATAAAGCTCTACAAAGTCATTTCTGAGCCATTAGACACCCAAGTGCTGCAGGAGGCGATTAACCTGATGGTTGACTGGGCGAAGGAATGGCAGCTACCTCTAGCTCCGCAGAAAACCGTGTTTATGCGGGTTCATCTGAGTCCGGCGCCTACGGCCCATTCATATACATGTGCTGGTGTCGCGCTCACAGCGGTAGACGCGGTTCGAGATCTTGGTTTTAACTACGATAGGAAGTTGGATTTTTCTGAGCATGTCAAAATCAAATGTCAGTCGGCTCACAGGCGAATTTTTCAGATTTATAAGGAATCTCAACTAAAAATAAACAGGTTCTGCTTCGAGCATACAAGACTTATATACGACCCATTGTGGAATCTGGAACAGCAGTTTTCTGTCCGCACAAGAAAAGGATACTGACGCGCTCGAAAAAGTCCAGAATAGTTTCACTCGCAAGCTGATGATTCGAATCGGTGGTTTCCCTGAATTCCAAAATACCCAGGTCCCACATAAGGAACAAATATCTCGGGTTACCAACGCTGAATTCTCGGCGCAGAGTATTTGACCTTTGCATGGTTCACAAACTTCTGGAAAACAGCGGTATTTTCAGGCTTGCACCCTATTTCAAACTGGTCACGTCGAAAACCAGAGGTGAAAAAATGAAAATATTCCTCAGTCGTCCAATTACCAGTGTTAGGGTTAGATCTTTTCCACATAGGGCGGGTAGCGCATACCTGAAAATCGCTAGAAGAGTCACCGGCGCCACTTCCTTGGGCCAGTTTAGGCGACTAGTATCCCAAATAATTCTGAGCTACGAGACTTAACTTTTTTCATTTGTTGCTTCTTTCTTGAGATAGATCTTTGTTCATTTGACCGGTAGGGTGTATAGGGTATCAGAATTTTTTGCTCCAGTTTTTTATTTGGTTGGTTTTTGCCTTTTTCCCTGGTTTAGTTGATATAACGTTGTCTTCTCTCCATATCTTCGTTGTATTATTACGCATTTGCCTTAAGTGAGTGTAATAAACATAAACATAATCTCAAGGTCTCCGTATAAATTGTAGATGCTTTGACTTTTATAGAGATATCAGATTGAGCATGAAGGAATCTTTTAACTCTAAAATTGAAATCATCTGTCTTACTATACAATTTCGTGTGTATTCTGTGATTAATTATTTATATACTAGTGTCTAAATAATTACATTTACAGGGATTATGATGCGTCTTTTCGAGTTACAAAACATTTTTGTATATTAGGGAAATTTGACTATCCACAAACGTTTCATCTTTATTATGGATTATGAGCAAGTCATCCATATATATAAAAGGTTTGAAAAGTACGTTATTTTCAATTTTCCCGCTAATAGAGTACCTATACTCCAACATGGAAACTGCAATATCGGCTAACAGTGGACTGAAGTTACCTCCCTGAGGAACTCCTTTCATCTGTTGAAGCACAAGTTTTCCGAAACGACAGTAACTGTTGCGTAAAAGATAGTCAGTGTGATATATCAAGTCTGTGATGGTATAATACTTGTAACCGTCTTTATCTAGCTTAGAATCTCGATAAAATACTCTGTACCCATTGGTAACTATCCATTTTTATTAGCATTTTCGAAGCATATTTTCAAAATTTTTTTAATGTTATACAGAATAAAGCTGTGTGGAAGGTTAGTAAACATATCCGTGAAATCAGCAGAATAAACTTGAACCCCATTGGTACTCAATCCACATAATTCAGCTGTTATGTTAATGTTGGAGATAGACCAATAGGTCTTGAGTCCACCCTTCCTTTGGTATCCCACATTGGTATAATTAATGAAATGTGTCTTGAGAAACGATAAAATTCTTTGCATTTCTACTGCTAATGGCTTCATGCTGCTGTTTCTTGCTTCCGTAATAAATCTGAATTTTATGGGATCCTTCTGTAACTTCGGTAAAGCGTAGATGATGGGTAAGTCACAATCTAAATCAAACTTAAGTCCGGCCTTGATATTGAAAAACTTATACTTTAAAATGGTTGATTGTCTGTTGGCATTTTTAATCAGCTTATATATGTCATTCTGGTCTTGGTCTCTTTCAAAATTGTCATTTATGATATTGATTCCCAGTTCTTTCAGAAGAGTTATGATATAATATTTCATACAAATAATCCCGTCGTTATTGCTAGCTTTGTCTAAGGGGCAGAAAATGAAGTGTTTCTGGTATTCTTTTATACTCTTATAAGGTATCAGGATCTTAGACTGCCTACTGAAGGAAGTCCCTTGTAGTATTGGTTTCAGTCTTTTTCTGAACTGTTTTTTGAAATGCAAATGCAAGTTATTTATTTTCATTACATCTAACTTATACTTATTTTTCATATAGTTGATGAATTTCGTTGTAGTGTCGAAATAAGTTTGTTTTATTTCACTCCTGTTATTAATCTTTTCTATTCTATATTTAGTTCCTTTATTCAAAATTTCTTTGAGGATTGAATTTTTTATTACGTCAATATTCCCTGTTATGATGTGTTGATGATGGGGATCAATATAATCTTTATATTCATCCCGACCATATTCACAAATGCATCCATCTGATATTATTTCTTGGATGCTACGTTTATACAAAGCTTTTAACACTTTGTTATAGTTGAAAACAATGCTAGATACAGGATGCTCATAAATATGAACCACTCTTACTCTTTTATAACGCTCTATCACTGTGTTGGAAACAAGGCCAGGCAAATCTATGCGATTGAAAATTGTATTGAAATTTGTCCTATCAGAAACGTTATTAAAATAATTCATTTTCAAGTAGTAGTAATCTTTTTGCTCATTTTTACGACTTTCGTTACATTCCAAGTGGTAGTGGAAATGAGTAAGAAGGCACAAAATCAGAAACCTAGTTTTCTTGGTGATACTAGATAAGAAGGAATCCGACTGTGATAGTTCTATGAGCTTTCTTATGTTTCTTTTATTCATATGTTTTATCAAACTATATATTTTCATGGCATTCAACCCATCTTTTCCTTCTCTCTCTATGTAATCGATAACATTTTGAACCTCTAAAGAATTAAATCTATTTATCCTTCTTCTTCTACCTCTGTTATTCCGTTCCTTGGTAATTTTGAGTGCAAAGAATGGATGTTTGACTTTATGCATAAGTGGATTACTGATACCTGAAATATTTCCATATCCTTTAATATTATCGTTCAGTCCAAAAGGATATGGTGTCATGATAAGTTTAATCCAAAACTCTTCCTTCTCCAGTAGAATGTTTCTATCCGTATTTTCTGGACAAGAATCCAAAATGTGCACAGTTATGTTGGATTTACATTTACGATAATGTGTGTATAATGGAGTAAATATTTCGTGGTTGTTAATATTGCGTAGATGTTCCATTACTCTCTCTCTCTCTCTTAAAGGCAGTGTTCACGATATTCTTCAATTTTGAGATTATTCGCTAGATTGATTAATTGGCCCCGGGTAGAACTAAAATGACGTAGAAATTGTGAAAAACACACCAGAAGTACACGAAATCCTCAAATATCATCCCGCCTCTTAAGTATCACAGGAAGTGTTTGTCGTGACAATGAAATCTTTTGTGGGCCCATCCTTTGCAATTCTCTACTCTCTATTGCTTCGTTCTTCCCTTAGGGCCCTAACTAATCCTACTTTGCATAAAATAATCTTCTATTTTCGATTGACCCAATTTTCCACCGGCGACAACCGCCTTGAACATGTCCATCCAACCAGACAACTAGTCCATGTTATAGAATAATGTCACTGAAAATACGACGTTTCAATGCGTTTCTCGCCGTTTCTTCGTAATTTTGGTACCACTTGGAGGCCAACGCATTATTTTATGTGGAAAATTCAGGGACGAAAATCATCGTGAACACTGCGTTTAAGCTCCTAGTTGTCATACCAACATATTGTAAATTACATCTAGAGCATTGTAAGCAATATATAACACCTCTAGACCTACAATTAGCTTCACTAGTCTTGAATGTATTAATACAGAAATTTGTAAAGGTGGAATCAATATAGTTATCAAACTTTATAAGTCTACAAACCGTGCATTTAGCCGAACATTTTTCACCTCTTTGATAATTACCAAAATCTTTTATGGCATACTTGTTAGCTCTAATCTTATACTTGGTAAAAGAAGACAGTGAGAAGTAGTTTTCTGCTTGAATTGGAACCTGTGTTTCTGACCAAAATCTAAGTAAGTGGGCGGCCAAACCCCTTACAGAGAGGAATCTCCCTTACCGGTTTGCCAGGGCTGCTGGCGGGTTGTCAATCCCCAAAGGTTTTGACTTAGTACTGGGTGGCGCGAAAAAGTGATCCCTCTTGACATTTTCCGCTTATAACCCCATCAGTACCAGTTCCTATTTTTATTCAGAGGTATAGCCCTCCGGTCAATCTGAAACGGAGTAGGATTGGGATTACGTCTCAATCCCAAAGTGTACCTGAAACGAGAACTAAGGCTGATTTGCCATAAAGGTATGTTAAGAGCCAACAACAAGAGATGGGTCATGATCAAGGGAAACGGGTTAACTACTTGCCGGCATATAATTTATATCCTTTATAGCGAGAAGGGAAACAGAAACTAATCGAAAATCATATAAATTATTGAAGATCTTTTGAGCACAATATGCATCTCATGGAAAGAAGAGAGAAGAGAATACATCCAAATGTGTATGCTTCACCAATGGTGCGTGTCACAATTCGTGACTGACGATAAGAAATATGATAATATGATAGAAATGTATAGCCTAATCGCTCAAATAAGTCAGGAAGGAGCATTATGCATCTCAGGGAAAGCAGAAAAGAGAAGAGAGTGCATCCAAATGTGGACGCTTCACCACTGGTGCGTGTCACAATTCGTGACTGACGATAAGTAGTATGATAACCTAATGGTAACGTATAGCCCGTCCCGCTCAATTAAATCCGGGAGGAGCGAGCAACGGAGCGGTCGGCCACGGTGAAATCCAAGGGATAAGTAGATTTCAACATGTTGACAACCCGATGAGCTCTACTTCGACCGGCTCAAATCGAGAGGGAAAAGCTATAGTTACATTGAGCAAACGAAGAATGAATGGATATGAAGAAGATGCATCAACTAGATGCTTCACCACTGGTGCGTGTCACATTTCGTGACTGACGACAAGCTTTGTGATCAATGTGATTAGAATCGGAATTAGATAAGAATTTCAACTATCTCCTTAGACGTGATGAGGAGTGACTGTTAGAAAGGTCCGGGTCTTGAACAATGTAAAGAGAGAAGTATTGTGAAGTACTCAAAATTATAATAGTGTAAGTTGTAAATTAACATACATACTCAGATACTCGCGGCTTAGTAAGGCAGCACGAGGGGATTACTAACGCATTTACTCGTCGAGGTGTAAGCCCCTTTCGTTCCCCCAACTGCTGCCCAGAGCAGCACGTTGTGTCCTTTGCTCCGCTCACTGCCCCAACTGCTGCTGCTACAGTCGCCCCAACTGCTCCAATCGTCGCCCCAACTGCTGCTCTTCATTGTGGCCCCAACTGCTGCTCCTCATTGTGGCCCCAACTGCTGCTCCTCATTGTGGCCCCAACTGCTGCTCCTCATTGTGGCCCCAACTGCTGCTCTTCTCTCCCCAACTGCTGCTCTTTATTCTCGCCCCAACTGCTGCTCCTCATTTTTGATCTTTTCTTTTTCTTATAATCTTTCTCTCGCGAGGGATGTGTCGAGTGTGGCAGCAGCGCTGCAGCGACTTATCAAAAATAAAGACCCCAATGAAGCTCATTGATATCCTTAACGGGTTTTTCATCCTTGCTTCTATCCATTGATCTTCACCACCGATCGAGGAAATGATGCTTGCATTGCCGACTGTATCATGCCCACCAAAGACTGCCTCGTATCTCGCACGAGTTTGCGAGGGCCGTTCAACACAGGCCTCGTTCGGTAGTTGATGTGAGTGTCCCAAAAACATTCCTCAACAGAGAATTTCTCTATTCCTTAAACAGGATTCTATTTTCACTCGGTTTTGTGACTGTAAAGATGTGAATTGAGCGCGATAATCTCTTTTTCTTGATTTTAAAGACGAATTATGGCTTTATTTGGTAAAATTTTATATCTACATAATCCAAGGATGAAGATTCCCTGAAATTGTTCTTAAATCGCTGAAATTCGCACTGATTAGAGAAATGTCTAGGGCAAACGGAATTTCAAATATTAGAGAATTCATCATTCAATGATCTCTTTATAAATGGTGATTTCTTCCCTACGAAAAAACAATGAATCAACGAAAATTTTCTCTTCTTTCGAAATTAGTGTCGTGAACATTTTCAGGATGGTTTAAAATTATTGAATTTATTGCAAAGTAATTTTTGAGAACTCTCAGCTTTAAATTTTGTGAGCATTGTTTTCCATAAAGAAAAGGTTTTTTTCAGAAAAGGTTCAATATTTCAATTTTCGTTGAATTTTTGGCAAGCCATCACCGCTCAGTCATTGAAAAATACGAGTCCTCGTCCAAAACCAAAAAAAAATATTTCACTGGGAAATGCTAAGTTCGAAGTCATGAAAACGCATATCGAAGTAAGAACGAGATTTTTCAAAGTTTTCGGCTTGTACCTTCCAGATTTAAAAAAAGAACGCAAATTATTGTCGAATCTTGTAAAAAACACTGAGTAAATTATTTTCAAAGAGTTGAACATCTCTCAACTTTTCGGTCGGTTCAACAAGACCATCATCCCCTATGAGAATGACGACTCATCATTTTTTTCAGTTCAATTCATCAGTCTTGAACCGAGCTGTACCATTCACATTGCTCGCAAGGAACTATTTCACTCGAGTGTACCATCTCAAACCTAACAAAAATCCTTTTTTTTCTAGACGGCGATTGATTTGATGATCAATAAAATACCTTTTTTTTTTGGAAGACTTGACGCAACGAAAATTTGAATTTTGCCTAAGATTACCACGTTTGAGGTGGCCGCGCAGATGAACAGGTAAATCGTTCACGCGCAGAACTAAAATGTGTACGGTGTAGTTGTACACGAACGAAATTTTCGAAAGATTTTTCGAAATTTTTTTCGTTCGTTCGAAATTTCGTCGAACAAAATTTTTTCAAATTTCGTTCGTTCGAAAAATTTTTCGAACGAAAATTGTTCAATTTTCGTTCGTTCGAAATTTCGTCGAACGAAATTTTTTCATTTTGCGTTCGTTCGAAAAGATTTCGAGCGAAAAAATTTCGATTTTCGTTCGTTCGAAATTTTTTTCGAAATTGTACAACTATAGTGTACGGGCAAGACCCCAGACTCAGATCGTGCCAAAAACTCCGCGCGTCCGCCTCCCGCCGAGCGCATGTTGCGGCGCCCCACCCTGCTTATCCAACCCGTAAGCTCTCCTGAATACACCCTTACTGAATTTCATCGGAATTGATAAAAAATCACCAAAACATGTTTGGTACTGTGCTTATCTGGGCCGAATTCCGGTCCGCAATTGCGTCTCGACACGCTTTGCGGCCGCACGCTCCCGAGTCGGAAGAGTTTCCAGCGCCGCAGCCGCCGATCTGCTTAGTCTAGGTGGGCTTTTGAAACTGGAAACTAAGAAAAATTAGAGAAAATTGTATAAAAAAGCCACATCGAGTCGGCTTTGGCGCTGGAAACACGACTGACTCGAGCGCGTGCGGCCGCAAAGCGTGTCGAGACGCAGTTGCGGACCGGAATTTGGCCCAGATAAGCACAGTAATTCACAGTTTTCCTAGTTTATTACAGATTCAATGATTCAAAGGCTCTCTATTTTTTAGTCTAATGTGAACAATCTAATCTTCGGAGCCTTTCCATAGAGCTCAGGATTTATATTACCACTCACAGCGGAATACTGAGGCATGGAAAAATATAGCGGTGCCTTCCAAATACATCCTTATACTTAAAGGCAGTGTTCACGATAAAAATCGTTTCTCTGTTTCCCCGCCTATCTTGAAAACGGCCCCATGCTGATTCCAATGATGTCCCTGGAATAGTGCAAGACCCCCTGGAAACGGAGTTATGGCTGTTCGAAATGCAGCAAGGGAAAATTGTGGACGAGTTGTCCGAGGCTTGTAACTCCCGTTTTTTGCAGCCGGTGTGTGCGAGCTGACCTGAGTAAAGAGTGACGTTGAGAATGAAGGGAAGAACGGGGCTTTTGATCGGAAACCATCGCTCATTTAACCACAAATTCAGGGGAACTGTTATAGGACGTGGGCGGAGCGGCCCAATGGGTCGGCTGGCCCACGAGATTTTCACCCACTTACCGGCCGTTTTTAGTCGCACTTCCGTTCTCAATCTTCATATAGGGACCCAAAGCTTACGTTTTAGCCAAAAAAAGGGGAAACTTTTTCTTCGTGAACACTGCCTTTAAAGCAGTTATGTCCCGATGTGTGTGTGTGTATGTGTGTGCATGTGACCGGGATATCTTAGGAATGGCCGATCAAAACTTGTATGAAATGGTACCAACATTTAGGTGGGTGCGACATTTATCGATTACCAAAAAATCAGCCCGAGTCACCTCTTACGTGCCTCGGGCCAACCGAGGTTGTCCGTGGAGCGCACTTTTGGCCGTGGGTCATGATAACTTCTGCGAGTCGTCTAGCGATGCAAAAAATGCAGGGCGTCATAAAAGGTGTGCAGGACCCCAGTGAGGGTGTGCAAGACGTCATAGTAAGTGTGCAGGACGTCATAGAAAGTGCGCAGGTCCTAAGTAGGAATGTGCAGGGCCCCAGCGGAAGTGTGCAGGACGTCATAGAAAGTGTGCAGGACCCCAGTGGGAGTGTGCAGGGCGTCATAGAAAGTGTGCAGGACCCTAATCGGAGTGTGCAGGACGTCATAGAAAGTGTGCAGGACCCTAATCGGAGTGTGCAGGACGTCATAGAAAGTGCGCAGGTCCTCAGTGGGAGTGTGCAGGGCGTCATAGAAAGTGTGCAGGACCCTAATCGGAGTGTGCAGGACGTCATAGAAAGTGCGCAGGTCCTAAGTAGGAATGTGCAGGACCCCAGTGGGAGTGTGCAGGACGTCATAGAAAGTGTGCAGGACCTCAGTGGGAGTGTGCAGGGCGTCATAGAAAGTGTGCAGGACCCTAATCGGAGTGTGCAGGACGTCATAGAAAGTGCGCAGGTCCTACGTAGGAATGTGCAGGACCCCAGTGGGAGTGTGCAGGGCGTCATAGAAAGTGTGCAGGACCCTAATCGGAGTGTGCAGGACGTCATAGAATGTGCGCAGGTCCTAAGTAGGAATGTGCAGGACCCCAGTGGGAGTGTGCAGGACGTCATAGAAAGTGTGCAGGACCTCAGTGGGAGTGTGCAGGGCGTCATAGAAAATGTGCAGGACCCTAATCGGAGTGTGCAGGACGTCATAGAAAGTGCGCAGGTCCTAAGTAGGAGTGTGCAGGACGTCATAGAAAGTGCGCAGGTCCTACGTAGGAATGTGCAGGACCCCAGTGGGAGTGTGCAGGGCGTCATAGAAAGTGTGCAGGACCTCAGTGGGAGTGTGCAAGACGTCATAGTAAAAGTGCAGGACCCTAATCGGAGTGTGCAGGACGTCATAGAAAGTGCGCAGGTCCTAAGTAGGAATGTGCAGGACCCCAGTGGGAGTGTGCAGGACGTCATAGAAAGTGTGCAGGACCTCAGTGGGAGTGTGCAGGGCGTCATAGAAAGTGTGCAGGACCCTAATCGGAGTGTGCAGGACGTCATAGAAAGTGCGCAGGTCCTAAGTAGGAATGTGCAGGACCCCAACGGGAGTGTGCAGCACGTCATAGAAAGTGTGCAGGACCCAAATGGTAGCGTGCAGGGCGTCACAGAAAATGTGAAGAACCCAACGGGAGTGTGCAGGACGTCATAGAGAGTGCGCAGGACCCCAGTTGGAGTGTGCAGGGCGTCATAGAAAATGCACAGGTCCCGAGTGGGAATGTGCAGGTCATCGAAAGTTAGCAGGACCGCAGTGGGAGTGTGCAGGACGTCACCAAGAGTGTAGAATTTGAGAAAAGGTTTTTCAATTTTTTAATGCTAAATCTTAACCTTTTGTGGAGAAGAAATAGATAGGAAAACATGAATCTTGAGAAGCGTGCGACGCGTTTTGAGATTGACGCAGAACTCCTGCGACATTTTTTTGCCAGTTTTAGGATACAAGCAGCAGCTCCACTTCCGCACCTTCTCTGTTCGCCACTCATTGCAACCGTTCAGTCATTTCGAATCCCTAACTTCCAAAAACCAGTTTTATATATTTTGCAAGTCTGAGCTTATCAAAATCTGCACCACAAAAACATAAACAACCACCTACCAATTTCATTCATTGAGAACAAGAGCATGATGTTGGTCAACTGGTGAAACATCATATAATATGAGAATGCGTTTTTCCTTATCATGATAGAGACGGTAAAGCGAGAATAATCGCTTGTGAAGTTTACAAATTGGAAGAAAGGGCTGTGGGTAGCGACGTAAGGGAAGGAAGTACAGAAGGGGTTGTGAATTTTGTGCCGGTAGCAACCGACGATTTACCGATGGCTTCTTATGTTTTGCTTTATGATCCCACATTTTGATACGCCCACGGCCTGCTGTAAATGTACGGCACCCTGCTCTGCTCAGGAGAGTCCATACGTACAGCAACTTTCGGGTAGACGGAAGTCAGTCACCACCGTTCTAACAAACTAATCCGTCTCAGGTAGTTGGCTCACGCAAAAGTCTGTGAGCGAAAACTTCGCTAGGCCTCGCTAGTAGATAATGATCTGCTTACCGATTGGGAAATCCAGTTGCGCCCTAATTTCTTCCGATGGCAAACTGTCTCATGAAAAAAGGACGTTTTTAGTGGAGCTTAGAATAGATTTGGAGCAGAGTTTTGGTGGTCAAAGTTTAGCGAGTAGAAGGAGGCACACATCCCCCAAAATCTACATAAGCGTACGATACCTATGAAGCACACTTAAAGGCACAGTCCAACCTCAGAATTGGTTTTTAGTTTTCCTATCTTTCTTAAAAACGGTTCTACGCTAATTCCAATGATGTCCCTGGAATCGTTCAAGACCCCCTGGGAACGGAGTTATGGCCCCTCAAAAATTGAGCGGCGGAAGCATGGTGGACGAGTTGTCCGAGGCTTGTAACTCCCGTCATTTGCAACAATGTATGCGAGCTGACCTGAATAAAGAGAAAGGCTGAGAATGAAGGGAAGAACGGGGTTACTGATTGGAAAGCGTAGCTCATCTCGCCACTGTTGAGCTCGAAAGATCGTGAAAGGGGCGTGCCAATGTGGCTTCCCGAGGTGGGCGCCTCAGGGTGGCTTCGTCCTATATCTCGGTTATTGGGAGGAATTGAGAGCTCGCACTTGGCAAGTGGTACACGGGGTGGGTCTACTTCACAATTATGCGGGAATCCCAGATTTCGTCCCTGAGTTTGGACTGTGGCTTTAAGTGTGAGAACTTCGAAAGTCTATTTTCTTTATTCCGAGAGATCCTCGAGTTCAGACGCGAGTATTTAGAGCTTCTTGTTTTAGAGAGTTGTTGACAACAGAGAGGCGAAAAAAATTACACAAGACACACCGAACAGACATGAAAAAAGGAAGCTGTACGGGATTTAAAAACAAGTTTTTCTTCGGAACTTGAGTGTTTTGGGTGGCCTCTTTTCGAAATGTCCTAACCTGGTAGGCCTACATACCTGTCCAAATTTAAAAAAAAAAGAATACGGTTTTTTGCGCGTACACTGCCTTCAAGGTACTCCTTGTGATATGGCTGGAGATCGATTGGTTGTGTTAACTCTAACGCTAAGTTGTACAGGCAACGGCGAAATTCACTTGGTTCCTACGCGTGCTGGTGCGGAGCGGAGATTAGAGACAGTGAGGGAGCGTAGGGCAGACGGAGGCCGAGGCGTCGCGCGTCCCGCTCGCACATTGAATCGTGAATTACGACGTTTTATAGAGGGTACGGGAGTAGGGGATGTGCCCGCTTAGAAGCGAAGAACTTTTCATGCTGATTATGACTGTGCTTGTAGCTTCCCGAGTGGACCACTGTTGAGCAATTTACCTCACGGTTCTGGCCGCAACAGAGAGCAGCAGCTGAGGAGACGAATGGAGAACGAGGGCAGCACGTGCTCCTCAAGCAGGAGCTCGTCCACTTGTGCTGCCGTCGTTGTTCTCGTGGAGCTGAGTGCCAATTGTGCCCCATTACAACCCCACGATCTTTTAAGATGAAGACCGATTGTTCTGCTTAAACTCTGTGCACATTATTTAGGAGAAAAACATAAGATGTCAATAGATATATAGATATCCAGAAGTCTAAATGTACATGCTCTAAAGAAAGAACTCTCCAAGCTGATTATGAATGTCCTTGTAGCTGCCCAATTGAACCACTTTGAGCA